>ML789704.1:92590-113585 GCA_009831015.1 Picea engelmannii | reverse complement strand
AATCAGTTGAGGGCCTCAAGAGCCTTCCATTGGAGAGGGAAGGGACCCAAGTCCTCTTTCTCCTTTGTGTATCTTTGGATTTCATCTATCAGACCAGCTAATACATTGGTGATATTGGTCCATTGTCATTTGTTTCTATTTTTATTTCTATGCTCATATTTTTATTTAGTTTTTGTTTAATTCTTGCTAATAGCTTAGTTGTTTTCTTTCTAACCTTTTACCATACAGCTGTCATGACTAGCAGAGCCCAACTAGGCATGTAAGCACTCACTTTTTGCTCACACATCGACGAAAAGAGTGCAAACATTGGGGGAAACATTAGCTACCACAATGTCCATGACCACACTCTTCATGGGCAACTGAAACAAAGTCACTACCAGATCCTTAATGACTCCTAGACATTGGACCTTTCTAAAGTCAAAGGAATAGAGGTCATGGCCGTAAGCCTTTGTGACTTCCATCCCAAGTTCCTCCATGACAGTTTTGGGCATGAGGTTATGGGAGGCCCCTAAATCCATCAAACAATTGTGCATCACCTTATCATGTATGTTCAGTGAGGTATAGAAGGGAGGGGATGAATCATCTATGTCTTCTACCATAGGACCTAGGATGACTGCAAGCTTTTCATCTTGCAAATTAATTGAATCTGTGGGATGGTACGAGGGTTCAGACTGTAATATCTTAGAGAGGCTCCTTTTGAACTCTTCATGCTTGACCAACTCAGAGAGGGGTACAAGGATTCTGATCTTCTAAATTTCATGCTCAAAATTAAAGGAAGATGTGAGCTTTGGGATTTCCCTTACTTCAGGAACATGAGTCTAGACAACTAGAGAGGGGGATTGGATTTCCTTACCTTTGTTGTTGTCTACCACATCTCTAGCAGGATTCTCTTCCTTGGTAGGCTACTCAAGAACATCAAGTGTCCCATCTTTCTTCTTGGATCTAAGGTTGTACCTATTTTGGCTGTTGCTAGCCTTGTCTCCTTTACTCTGCTCATTAAGCTGACTGTCCATGAGAGACTCCTCATATGTTTCTTGAGTCAAATGAGGAAAAGGGAAGGTTTCTCCAAAACAATGGATCTCAGGGTCAATATCATCTCCTTCCCCTTCTTCATCAGCAACAAGGTTATTTTGCAGGGGATTTTGGATTCTCTGATCCTCTCTATCTTTGTTCCTTAGTTCCCTTGGCATAATCTAAGGAACATTGTTGTTTGGCCTCCTAAAATTGCCTCTGTGTCAATGTTTTGAGAATTTTTGTAAGTCTATTTTCCCTCCATTTTCATTTTCTCCATCTCTGCAGACAGAGTCTTTACCATCTTTGTCAATTCATCCACTTGAGGGTAAGTTTTACAAGAACTAGATGTGGACGCTTCATATCTCATTATGGGTATGTCTCTATCAGCTTTATTTATGAGTCGATCAACAACCAATATATTAGACTCAACTTCCACAGCCAAGTCTTGCATGTGAACCATGGAAGTGGCTCATCTTTCCCTCAATAAAAGGCAGAAATCAGGGTCAAATGCACTGGCATAAGTAATTTTGGTTGAAGCTTCTGAGGGATTTATCTCAACAGGGATCTTATTGTACATTTTATTGAACCTCTTGGAGAATTCAGTGACAGACTCTCCTTCCTTTCTCTTCAACACCCCAAACTCTGTCATGTAATACATGAAGTCTTTCTTACCTCCCCATTGTCTCAAGAAGGTATTATCCAAAGCTTCTATCCCATCGATAGATCCAGGGGGCATGGAATTAAACCATTTCCTAGCCTCTCCTTCAAGGCTATGAACAAAAATCCCCATCCATACATCTGCATGCATGATGACATGATGCTCCGAAAAATTGTAGAAGGATTCAAGGTGTTCTTTTGCAGTTATGTCCCCTTCTCCTATAAACCTGGGCAGTTGCTTAAGGTAGCCATCTACTGGAAGGGCATTGAGAGGTTGAGGTAACATAAGGGGATCATACCTCGCATCTATTATAGCCTCCATTCTGGTCATGGGGGGATTTTCTCCTGCCATAGGAATATTAGGTGGAGGAGAACTAGGAGGAGAAGTAGTTCGAATAGGGGATACTTGAACTAAGCTTCCAGGTGGAAAGGGAGACAATGGAGGATTCAGAGAAAAGGATACAGGACCTGAGTCAGCAGATGCTTCTCTCTCTGCAGTAGCAGCAACAGTAATAAGAGGAGGGGTGGTAAAGATAGGGGTGGGAAAAAATTTTGTGATCCTGGGTCTATGCCAAGGTATAGCTTCAAGGGAGAGAGAAGTGACAAGGATTTATCCCTCCAATACCAGACTGGGAGGGGAAAACTCAACAGGAACACTCCCAAAATTTAAAGTTCTAGAGACTCCAGCAGAAGGTATGACAGAGAAATGAGAAGAAGAAAATGGAGTTTCTACAGAAGGAGATGGAAAATTATCAGAAATACCTGGTTAAAAAGTAGAAGCTCCTCCTCCAAAGTCCTTTGCTTTTATGATAATTTCCTTCGGATCGGCTTTAGGCATAGCTAGATGCAGTTGTGGATGAGACCACGTGTTTCTGCCTTTGGAAGCCACAACTGAAACAACAGGTTTGCCACAGTGGATTCGTCATGATTGAGTCGCCAGGTGCACAATAGCAATCTTGAAGGGCTTTGATGCCTGATGCACCTTCAAAATCAAAGGCTCAATGTCATTCAATCCCGGGGAAAATTTTCAACTTCATCCCCAGCAGCGGTGCCAGAAATGTTAGCATCATAGGTCACTCCTAGATTGCAGCAGGAGTAAGCCTGATACCCATCTGTTTATGTCATGTTTGTTTATATAAAGGGTTATCAAATGGAGGTAAACTCAGAACAATATCACTTTAACTCGGAACACTGGACTAGGCTATGCATCAACAGGTGAGGTCTTAATCTAACTCCAGTAAATAAGTTGAGCTTAGAATGAGCATGAGGAAGACTTGGTGAGAGAGATGGGAAAGACTGCTATGGGCACCAGACCTTCCAGCAGCTTGGATAAGAATAACGAAATGCTAAGATATGTCTGGATGACACAGTTACAGCAACATCGGGATCAAACCTGTATAACAGTGGCTACTATAACAAATCGATTGGATCTTCAAATGAGCTACTCAGTGTAAGAGGAAGAAAAGACACAGGAATCTGGGAAAAACTGATCACGATACCACTACAATCAGGCCATCATAGCGTCATCACAATCCTCGACTGGATACTCCAATTCCAAGTGTTTTAAAACAACAATTTACAAAGAGGCGAAAAGAAGTTGACTTTCATTAAACAGGAAGTCTTAGACATAAATACATAACTAGGAAAACCAATGCTTCCTCAAAGCTTACAGTCGGGATCTTAGCTCTACCATCGATAGATACAAAAATGGAAAAAATGCCTACATATACTTAGAACTGACTCAGGCACTGAAGACACAGTCACGTCATGAGTTCAATGCTTGATGTTGAGGAGCTTCTCTGTCAAACTGCGCATGCAGACGTTGGGCAGACTGCCCATGCTGTCACTTGTCAGATGTAATCTTTATCAGACTGGATAATATTATTTCCCCACAGACTATCCTTTTCTTGCTTTCCATTTAAGGGAGGAGATGATGTCTCACCCACCTCCACCAATTTGAATATATGCTTCATCGGGATCAGGGAGACCCAAGTCAAACTTGACACCTAAAAGACGTGGTGGGCCTTCTTTAGCTACCTACTTCTTCATTGGACTTCTACATAGGGACTCGACTGGAGGACATGGAAGGAACTGATGAGGTCGAGGCGATGAGCGAGACCAACATGCTATTGGGTATGCATGGGCGCTTAGGCACTAAAGGCATAGAGGCGATGTGGCACAAGAAGGTGACATGGGAGTATAAGGGGAGATCTGGTGGCTGAATGAGGTCGGGGCAACCAACTAAGGTGGGGATGAGAGGGAGTTTGAGACACATGGTAGGAGGTGAGTGGGTGATGGGAAAATATGGGACAGGGATAGGTCAGAAGTACGATGAGTGGAGGATAGGTGTGAGGAGAGAGGTAGAGTGGAGGGTAGATGGTAGAAGGAGGTAAAGCTAATAACATAGGTGGTAAGATGTTTTAGGTGGGAGGGGTCTGACATCATGATAGGGAACCACGATAGCAAGGATCCCGCATTCAAAACCACCTCATTCTGGACCCCCCCCCCTTATTAAAGGAAGAATGATAAAGGGGGTCTAGAATCGATCCTCGGTCGCAGATCTAGGCGCTCCAATTCCAGCCATTGAAACCTACGCATCCTCATTTTGGAACCCCCCCAATTAAAGGAAGAATGGCAAGGGGGTTCTGTAATTAGACCCAGTCCGTAGTTTTGGGTGCGCAGATCTCGGCCACCCAGATTTGCATGTGTCTTAGCATAATGCGCATGTGTGTCGTCAATGGTCAGACGAATGAGATCTTCAGCTAATCAATGGTCTTGATCCTTTCGAGACTTCTTGTACCATGGATTCATGATACATCTCTTCCCTAATATCCCAGTGACTAAACTGAAAAAATGTGGATTTGCGCCACGCGTCCCTTGGATGGATGGTTCATGTGGTATACCCTTTTCGCTTACCCAGAGCTTATAACGCACTATGTAACAAACTGTACATGGACTTTTACAGAAAACATACAGAATTGTATAATCACATGCGTAACAGCAAAGAGATACATTTTAATTCTCAGAATAAACATATAGTTACTGTTATAATTAGACAATCCATAGGTTTCAACAATAATTCATTTACACAGCGGAAAACATGATAATTTATGTATCACAGTCATGCAAAATGTGATAAGAACATAGTTAGATACTTATCTTGTAGTGGTGAAATCCACCAACCAAGTGCAGGCCTTCCACGAACCTCCCAGCCTTAGACCGCACTGCTCATCATCTCAACAGTGGGTCACCCCCGAGCTGGGACTAAGCTCCACCCCAAGGCAAGGAATCCTAGGCTAGGCTGAGGTTACAGGGAAAATGAACACAGGCTTTCTAACTGGTTCAACAATGGCAGTTCACTTCTTATTTCTCAATCCGACAACACGGAATAGACTCACGCTTGGGTTCTCAGGAATGTGTGACAAACAATCCATGCAGGTTCAACACAGGTTCGAACTGTTCAGACAGGAGTTGTACCAGGGTATTTCAGAAGTCCACACAGGATTTTTCGCTTTCAGGGATGAACCAGGGTATTCTTGCAGAGGTCGTACCGGTTCCACGCTCAGAGGTTCAGGTCCAAATGGAGAAAAGATTCCCTCACGCAATTCATCTCGGCGATTATATTTGCATGCACCAGGGTTGACACTTGTCACCCTCGGAACTGCATGTGTTCCACCAGCATGTGTTCCTCCCACCACTTGGGAAATCACATGTCCTTCCAGAAGGACTTAGGATAAAAACATATGATGCACATATCTTTTTGAAACAATATTAAAATAGTATTTCCAGGTTTAAGCCCCTAGGCTCATCACTCAACCCCTTTCCCACATTCCAGCCCCTAGTTCCTTTCCCACTCTGTGTACACTCAGTCCCCCTTCACTCATTCATCGTGGTCGGTCTGCACTTGGCGGTGTTTATATTTTATTGATTATTCTGCATACATACAAGTACAACAGCAGGCTCCTGGCCCTCAAACACTTAGGCTTCCTGGCCTAAAAAACAATTAAGCCTACCAGCTTATACAAAACATGGCTCACCAGCCTATAGACATGTTTACAATTCATTTCATATATCATGATTTGCAACGGGGCTCGGCCTTGGGGACACTACAGTTCAGATTACTTTGGGGCTTTCACTTTGATTATCTCGAAAGGTCGCACTCCTTTCAATATGACCTTGGTCCAGGTTCCCGGGGCTTCACGTTTCGGGTTTCGGGGCTTTGCCTAGCCATGTAATACACTTGTTGTTGAGAACCCCAAAATGCCAACTCCCAAAATACCAACTAGCTACCACCTATCCCCACTGGATCGAATGACCCAGATTAAATCATGGAATATTGGCACTTTTTCTTCGGCCTCTGCTCTGTGTTAAACTTCGGGCAACTTCATGGCCCCAAACACTCGATGACCGTCGATCTTGCCTCGATGAAAAATCCTTTCCATTGAAAACAAAAATGCCAGCCTGCAAGCACTTTAAACCCATAACAATATTTTTGAGATTTGGACTTGGGCGTTCATCGCTGCGACCTTTGAATAAAATGCATTTGATGGGTTTTTAAACCCCATTTGATCACATTTTACAACAAGGGCCCGAATTCGGAGAAAAACTCCCCCTTTACAAGAATATGTGCTAACACATGCAACGATGTATTTTATATTAATCATGAGACATATACAAAAACAGGTGCACTGGCCTTTAACATCTAGGCTCTCTGGCCTAATCAAAACATAAGCATCCTAGCTTATAATAACTGGATGACCAGCCTCTAAACCATAGCATATACACAAAGGGATTGTTGGCCTCAATATCGCATGCACTTAAGATGTTGCGCGCAATATCCTGGAATGTGCACACTTCATCATTTTACCATGCAGTACATGTGCGCACTATGCCGTGAAATGTGCATACAAAAAAATGATATCAAACAACTCACCAGCTTAAGTACATTTGCATTTATATTTACAATTGGGTTTGGACTTAGGGATATTATAATCCCCTCCCCTTATTTATGAGCTATCCTCAGTGCATCATGTACACATATACGACAAAATTTTCAAAAATTCTCAAAATATGTGAGTATTCTGCCCACATTGCATCCTCATGCTCCCAAGTAGCATCCTCAGGACCGTACCAGGTTCATTGGACCTTTACAAGCCCTATGGCTTGATTTTAGAGCCGTTTGGTTTTCCAATCCAGAATGTGTACCAGATGCACTTGAAAAGAGACTTCTTGCTCCACCTAAATCACATTCCAATCAATAACATGGTTAGCATCAGGTATATATTTATTTATCAATGATACATGGAATACATTATGAATAGACATAGATGCAGGAAATGCAATCATATAAGCTACTGGACTAATCCTATCTAGGATTTCAAATGGCCCACAATAGAGAGCTTCCAACTTTGAAAAATTTCCCAACTTCAGGGAACTTTTGTTGGCTTTTACTTTCAGGAGTACATGATCACCCACTTTAAATTCTCTGTGAATTCTGCCCTTATCAGCATAACTTTTCTCCTTGTCTTGGGAAACCTTTAAATTTTGTTTTATTTTATCATTTGCTCCTCCATTTCCCTGAGAAAATCTAGCCCAATCACTGCTCTGTCTTTTGGATTATCCCAACTTACTGGTGTGTTTCACTTTCTACCATAAAGTGCTTCAAATGGGCTCATCTTTAAAGATGCTTGGTACCCATTGTTGTAAGCAAACTCTACCAAGTGTAGGTAGTCTTCCCATTTTGATGGTTTATCCATCACATACATCCTCAACATATCTTCAATCACTTGATTTACCCTCTCTGTTTGTCCATCTGATTCTGGATGATAAGTTGTACTAAAATTCAAATTTGTTCCAAATCCATTAAATAATCCTTTCCAAAATTTTGGATCTTTGTCAGACACAATTGTCTTGGGTATGCCATGTAATATATAAATTTCCTTCATACAAACACCAACAATGTTGGCTTCCTTGTGAGTGATCTTAACTGGAATAAAATGGGCAGCCTTAGTAAGCTTATCCACCACTACCATGATAGAATCATGTTGCTTGTTTGTCCTGGGAAATTTGGTGATGAAATCCATTTTTACAAATTCCCATTTCCACTTAGGAATGGGTAATGGCTATATCAAACTAGTTGGGTGTCTATGCTCATCCTTTACCTTTTGACATTCCAAACATCTGGCAATAAAATCAACGACCTCTTTATTCATGCTTGGCTAATAATATTGGCTCTTGACAGTTGCAATAGTTTTTTGATATCCTGTGTGCCTAGCATAAGGCACATTATGCATTTCTCTCAATATCAGATTTTTTAATTCCTGAGAATTTGGTACATAAATTATGCCCCTGTACATGAGAATTTCATCATTATCTAGCTTATATTCCTCAATTTTCTGCTGCAAAATACCTTGCTGCAATTTTTCCACTAATACCTTGTTGTAATTTTTCCGCTAATACCTTGCTGCAAAATACAATCCAATGTCCACTAAAACTTCACACCCTTTCTTTGCAAGGAAGTGATTGGGTGTGCAATCTTTGAAAATCCTTCAATAAATCTCCTGTAGTAACCTGCAAGTCCCATGAATGATCTGACCTATGACACATTCTTTGGCACTAATCATTCTCTAATGGTTTCTATCTTCTCAGGATCCACTGCTATCCCATCCTTTGAAATGATATGTCCCAAATAATGAATTTGCTTATGATAAAATGACCACTTGCTCAATTTGGCATACAACTGATGCTCCCTTAATACTTGCAACACCATCCTCAAATGATGTTCATGCTCTTATTCTGACTTGGAATATATAAGAATTTCATCCAAAAAGACAATGAAAAACTTGTCTAAATATTCTCGGAAAACACCATTCATTAAGCACATGAAAATAGTTGGTACATTTGACAACCCAAATGGAACCACTGTGAACTCATAATGACCATACCTTGTCCTGAAGGCAGTCTTGCTGATATCTTCCTCTTTAATACTTACCTGATGGTATCCTGACCTGAGATCTATCTTTGAAAAGATCTTTGCATCCTTCAATTGATCAAAAAGATCATCAATCCTTGGGAGAGGATACTTGTTCTTAACAAACACTTTATTCAACTGTCTGAAATCAATGCACAATCTTAATGTTCCATATTTATTTTTCACAAACAATACTGGGGAACCCCAAGGTGACACACTTGGGCGTATATACCCCTTCTTTTGAAGTTCTTCAAGCTGCATTTGCAACTACTTCATCTCTGGTGTACTCATTCTGTGAGTCTTTGACACTGGAGCTGCTCCAGGCATTATATTTATAGAGAAATCAATATCTCTCTTTGGGGGTAGTCCTAAAACTTCCCTGAACACATCTTCAAACTCTTTTAGGACTGCATAATATTCCAAATTTGGCACCTTATCTTTAGGTGTCTCTTCCATATGAGCTGCAAATATTTGACACCCTTTTCTGTAACATTTCTTCAGCTGCAATGCTGAAATTTCTCTGATGGTTACTTCCCTGGAAATTCCCTGCACTTTCCTTAGTTTCCCTTCCTCATCCAAGCAAGTAAAGGCCTTGTTATGATAGTCTAGGATGGCATGATGTTGGTCCAACCAATCCATCCCAATTAGACAGTCATAGGAACCTAAAGGCAAAATGTTCAAATCTGCCTTGGTGTTCAGTCCATTCATGTCCATAAGACATGACTTAACCATCTCATTAACTTTTCTTTTGGCTCCTATAGCTAGTTGCACCAACCAAGATTTTCCATGCTTGCTTCTTAGAAAATGCAAGCTTTCCACCATCTTAGGATCTATATAACTATGAATAGCTCATGAATAAATTAAAATAACAATGGTTTGGTTGTTGATCATACCTTCCACTTCAATCATATGTGACTGATACTTTGCTTGCTTGTTGTCCATGGCTGCATAGACCCTTGGCACATTTCTGCACGTGTCCTCCACCATTTCATCTTGCTATACATTGTGAATAGTTCTCACTTTTTCACCTCTATGAGGACAATAGATGTACATATGATATCCTTTACAACCCTAACATTGAATAGGTGGTTGCCTTGGCCTTTGACCTCCTGCCTCAATCATTCTGGGTTCTCTAGGAGTTTGTTGTCCCTATGGATTATTTCTGAAGAATGGTGGTTTAGATCCCTTCTTCCTCTGATCCACCTTGAATTTATTTTTGTCTTCCCAAGCTTTTTGGAAAGTTGGCCTTGATTTTTCTTAATATCATAGGCATTTATCTCACCTTATGGTCTCCTCCAATGTCTTGGGATCATCATACTGTATTTTGTCACTGATGAATGATGAAAATCCACTCAAATACCTTTGAATCTTCATTGTCTCATCCTTGATGAAAGATACATACTTCAGCAGTTCTAAAAACCTTCTCTCATATGCATCTATTGTCATACTCCCAAGCTTGATTTCAAATAACTCTTTCATTTTCTTGTCATAGTATCTCTTAGTCAAGTATTTCTTCTCAAAATACTTCTAGAATTCCCTCCAAGTGACACTTTTCTCTTTGATGTTTTTCACCTACACAAGTTGATCCCACCTCATGGATGCCTTTCCCTTGAGTTGATAGATATAAATTCTACCTTCTACATGAGAATAATAATTATGCAATTGAAAATAATTTCGCGTGCCTAGCAACCATGTTTATGTATCTTCATCCTTCTTGTGCTCACCATCAAATGTAGGACGTTTGATTTTGTTCATTTCTCCTCATAGCTCATCCACCCCAGACCTCTTGTTCTTTCTGACAGGGGATGGACTTGAGATGTTGTGTGATCTCTTATTGCAATGCCTCGGGGAGTGATGGTGATGTCTGCTAACACTTATGTCTTTTATTTTCTCATCAGGAGGTTTGTGACTTTCTTATTTGCTTGAGCCACTCTCCTTGTCCAATTTCTTTTCTATTATGTTCAAGATCTCCAATAAATTCATGTTGAAGTCATCCTGCCGCTCCTTAGATATCATAATCCTTTCATTATCATCTTTATTTCTTTAGACATCCTTCTGGAAATTTTTAATGGTCTCTGCCATATTCATGTTTTCATCCCTTCCTTCTCCATGTCCATTGGAGTTTGATCCTTCAATGCCCAAATGGACATCCATCCCTCTAATTTCATCCTCCTGGATGTAATTCCTTTGTGCCTCTTCCATTACTATGGACTTTATGTTGATATTGATATAATCTAGTTTTTTTTAACTCTGCAAAATGTGCAGCCAACAAAACTTTGTCAGGTTAACTATTTCAACAATTTCATGAAACTATGAACCAATCTGGTTCAATAATATATATCAAAATTATTTCTTCTGATTTCCTGAAAAATTAAATGTCCAAATCAATTTTCTAGGTGGATATTTAGATTCCACTATCCAAGACCTTTCCAATGCCTACTCCCATTCTCAATTCCGATTCTTGAGCAGAAAGTTATGGCTATTTGAATTTTTCTCATTAAATTTTATGTTCATTTTTCAACTTGGCGCAACTCTGCTCTGTAATTATGCATTTTTGCACCTACTCCTTTGGAATTTTGATAGGATATCGATTGGGTTTCTTCATATACATATTATGGACACTTTGTCCAATTTTTAGCTTCTTCTGGGTTCTTGGCTGCTATTTACAGCCTGTTGAAGTTCTAGGCCAATTTGTGTTTTTGGTCTGGAATGCTACAGGTGCCTTATTGCCCATATTAAACATTTTTAACATGCCCAGAAATTTAATTCATCTCTTGGAATGTCTTCTATGGCTCAACATATTTCCATTGCTTCTACTGCACCTCAATCTGATTCTGAAGCAGAAAGTAATGGCTTCTTGAAGTTAGTTGGGTCTTAAAATTTACCCTTCACTATTTGTGTTGTAACTTTCTAAAAAATGCTATGTTTGACGAACAGTTTACACCATTAGAAAGCTCTCTCCGATCTTTTTTATTTGATTTGTAGAGATAGATTGTGCCTTTGGTACACCTTTGTCTCGTGGTTTTTGAGTTGCTAAAACCGCTCTTAAGGGCCTCAAAAACACACTGCAAAAAGATGGCGTTCAAATGATATAAAACGTTGCAGAAAATCATTGGTTTTTTGTTGTTGTTCACCCTTCAAACGACTTCACATGCACAAATTTCAATCTGTGCACCCGTATTTACCATGTACATCAACATAACAAGGTAAATCATGCTTCACGCACTTTAATACCACTGTGTATCACTTCTCTGTCGCGCCAATAACTTGCGTGCACTACTTTTACGTCACACGCCAATACCCATCGCGCACAGTTTTGGGACCGCATGTTGATATTCCGTGCGCATTTCACTCGACGCATTGTGCCATGCCAAATTTTAGTATGCCCCCACCGCACAACCATACTCTGCACACACCACTAACTAAATGGTCGCGCGACAACATATACCCACATTGCATGTGCACCAACAAAACTCCTCTGTGTTCTCCAACACTGCGCACACCACACGCGTCATTATTATGTGTGTGCACACCACGCAATACTAAATTTATCGTGCAGTCCTGTACACGAAATTTTTTCCGCACGGCGCAGAAATTTAGCGTGTACACCTGCACACTAACATTTTTCCACGCAGCACCAAAATTTAGCGTGCACACCTGCACACTAACATTTTTATGCACAGCACCAAAATTTAGCGCGCGCACCAGTACGCCAATATATTTTCCCACAGTGTCGAATTTTACCTATCACAAGTTTTTCAATGCACATCATGCATTTTTAGTGCGCCTAGCTGTGCACATTCATTTTTATGCGCATCAATTCCTCATGAATTCTGCTGCAGAAATTTGGGCTTTTGGCTTAACTTTTTTCCCCACTTTACCATAGACATTCTGCAACCATGAAATTCATTCAATTTCACCCCGATAACACCAATTCAACCTATGCAACAACAAATCGTTGTAAGTAGACATTTCTGGAACAAATTTATCCAAAATCAATTCGCGAATTGAGAATTTTAACCACTAAACTCGCTCCATTTGTCATGACTTCACTATAACTTCAAATTCGACCCACTCTAGATCTGAATTGCTAGAACAGATATTAAATCGGGAGTTTCTCATCACTTGGCCAAATTTCTCCATTTTCTCATGAATTTAACAACAAAAATTGAGGCTTTTCCCCAATTCTGACTAGTTGTTGTTACTTTTTACCGTGGACGCTCTACAAACTGAAATTTGGCCACTTCGAAATAAATCCTATGTGACATTTCGCTTCAACTCAAATTTCTCGGCCCATCCAAGCTCAGTGTTGAAAAATGAAGCTCTGATACAATGTTGTAACGTCCCCAACCATCCATGTCGGGCCACACTACGCCAGAGAACTCTTATTGTTCTCTCTGTGGAACATACTATAACATACCCAGCTAGCTAACTGAGCTATGCCACATAAAAATTTTGAATTGCATGCAATTAATATATATACACACAAAACTCTTGGAGAAGCTTTACATATAAACGTAAATAAACAAATACATAATGTAAATGCACAGATTCACACTGAAATAACAGTAAACATATACATGCAATATATATATAGGAAATACCCATAAAAATAAACACAGTTGTAACCGCACATATGATAACCCATAAAATAAAGCACGTAAATAACAATGCAACATGTAAATTTATCACACAATTGGCACTTATCTTGGTAAGAATGTCACCAACTGCATACAGACCTTCCAAGATCCTCCCATCCTTAGACCACACTGTTCATCACTCTCAACAGTGAGTCACCCCCGAGCTGGGACTAAACTCCACTCGGGTAAAGGGATTCCTAACTAGGATAAGGCTCATAGACAACAGGAAGGACTCTGTCTCAGTTGCCAACTCAAACTAACAACCTACAGTCCGTCATTCTCCACATGCATGTCCCACTAAGGAAGTGTCCCCCTTCTCTGCTCAACAGTCCTTCGGCTGCCCCACTTCCTTTTCGGGCTTCAACAACAGGACGAACAGGAAGTCTCAGAGCATTGTAGTTGCAGTTTAGCACCTTCAGGAAATCAATTACCAACAATTCTCTCACCCAGATAATTGCTCATGGGCCTGACAACCCACCTCTTCAATATCCCACGGTCTTGACAACCCACTTCTTCAGTCCAGCTCCCAAGCTAACCAGATACACCAACACAAAATGGCTATGGATACAAGTTCAGGTACAGTCATGAAGATACGAAAGATAGTTCAATGGGTGTGTGCATGCTCATGGATGATTGACTAGATGACTGAATGATCCCAAGAATGATGGATGGAATGATGGAAAAGATGATAAGAAATGAACTAAGTCCCAACAATATGTATGCATGTCCCCAACTTGACACTTGTCATGTTGGGAGCTACTTTGGCCCACTTGTCCCCAACTTTAGAGCTTAGGATAAAATAATTATCCATACTTTATTTTTAAGAAATATTAATATAATATTCATTTTTGGCTTAATCTCCCTATCTTAGCCCTTTTCCTTAACTTAGCCCCTCCCTTTCCCTAAACAATGGAGTTTAGTCCCCCATCTCTTTTATCATGGTCGGTCTGCACGTAGCGATGTATTTTATATTAATCATGAGACATATACAAAAACAGGCACATTGGCCTTTAACATCTAGGCTCTCCAGCCTAATCAAAACATAAGCATCCTAGCTTATAATAACTGGCTCACTAGCCTATAAAACATAACATATACACAAAGGGCTCACTGGCCTCAATATCGCACGCACTTAAGATGTTGCGTGCGGTATCCTAGGATGTGCACACTTCATCATTTTACCATGTAGTGCATGTGCGCACTATGCCATGAAATGTGCATACAAAAAAATGATATCAAACAGCTCACCAACTTAAGTACATTTTCATTTATATTTACAATTGGGTTCAGCCTTAGGGATATTACATTCCAATTGTTGTTCCTACTGTGGATCAGTGGGTTGATTTTTTTCCCATATTTAGAGAACACAGAGATGACAACCCTGTCGAGCATCTCCGTGAGTTTCACGAACTCATGCATCAATGGGAGATACATCATGAGGATGTATTAATGAAGATTTTTATGTTCTCATTAGATAGGGATGCTCATGAGTGGTATCGATCCTTTCCCCCCTCTAGCATCTCCTCCCTGAGAGAGTTTCATGCAGCCTTCAATACTCAATGTCAAAGGTATTATTCCTCTGAATTGATTTGTCATAAATTTTGTGAGAAGTATAGAGACGGTGTTCAAAACATAGTTCATTCTTGCGAAAGTTGTGAGGAGGAGGGTTATACCTCGGATGAGTTGGTGAAACTGGTAAAATCACTTTATGCAAAAATAGAAAAATTGGAGGCAGATTGTGCTTGTTGCTCTTATGAAGGAGATGAAAAGGATATTCTGATCCTTGAAACAGATGTTTTTGGCATCCTTGCTTATGATGAATATCCCAATGAAGGTGACAAAGAGAAGATCTTTTCCACGGTTCATGTTTGTGATGATTATGAATCAGATCCTTGGGAGAGACATGAAGAAGAAAAGGAGGAGTTAAATGGGCAATTTATCTCTTGTCTAGAACCTGTAAATGAGAAAATATCACCTAGGGTCAGCTGCCCTGCATCAGACCTCCACCCACCTGTACACTCTGAGAACATCGAACGACGGGTGAGGAACAATGAAAGACAGGGGGTAATTTATTACCAGTTGAGCTTTCCTGATTATAAATGTTGTGACCCTCTGGGGTTATATATGGAGTTTTGTTTTCCAAAATCATTGGAGCCTACAAAATTTTTCATCTTATCATCATTTGGGGGTATTGTCAGTGTTCCAAGACATGTTTTATTTATGTTGTCATGCTTCCTTTACCTTTCGTGGATCATTTGCAGCAAAAAGAAGATTTATGTTAACAGATAGTCTGGGTGGCTATGGTGAAAGTTCGCTTTCACCTAAAACTTTGTAAATATCAGTTAGTATAGGATTGTACATAAATAATCTCCTTCTCGAGCCCATGTGTTTGTTTTCATTTTTTAGTAGAGTAGTGGGTACATATTTTCTTGTTTTCTTCAATGAAAATTTTGATCTAGACTCCATAACCCAACAACTAAGGCACAGGAACTACTTGTTCTTGGTATCTTGCAGGGAGCATGCCATCCCCTGTGGAGCCAAATGTTATCACATGAACTTGTCAGAGTCCTATGGGTTTGTGGTTTCTACCTAATTTTGTATTTTTCCATGTCTCTCTCTTCTGTCGCAGACCAAATCTTAAATTTTTTCCCCTTCGGCTTGTAAAATCGCTTTCGCTTGCCCCACTCTGTGTTTAAAATGCCCTGGTCTCCCTATTTTCCCATCCCACAGCTAGTCATCTAAATCCTCAATCATCCAAGCTGAAGCCATGAACACAAAGCGTAGCTTTCCTAACAGTCCATTTCGGGCTTGAAGCATAAGCAAAAGGTAGTTTTTATCTTTTAACGGCGGAGATCCATCAGGCGAATCGATTAACGGCGTGCATTCTTTAGGAAGGTTAAAAGTGCATGAGGTATAGCACCATAGAAAAAGGTACGAAGTCCCAAGGTCAAGAAAAGGTTAAATCTGGACTGTAAATCTCAAAGGGATGCATGCCACCAGATCCGAGAAGTCATGGTTTTGTGAATCAGAGGTTCTAGCATGGAGCACGACGCAAGTTCGCAAAACGTAAAGTCTCAAAACTCTCAGAAGTTGGGCCTAGGGTCACAGCTCGAGGTCATATGGAAAGCGAGGCCATAAAGAAGGGTAAGTTCTTATTGAACGGCTGATGACTGGGGTTTCTGGGAAGAAATCATGGCCGTCAAATTCAAAGCGAGTCTGACCGTTGATCTGAATAAGGCCATTTCACAATTTTAGGCATCGGGATATTTGGAATCCAGTGGAGTGGAGACTACCAAAAGATGAAATTATGAAGCACTTTTAGATATGAGCCCTAGGTCATGGCCCGAGGTCTCATGGAAAGAGGGGCCATAAATAAGGGTAAGCGCCTATTGAGAGGGTGACGACTGGGGTTTCCGTGAAGCAATCGTGGCTATCAAATTCAAAGTGAGTGCGACCATCGATCTGAATAAGGCCATTTCGCAATTTTGGGCATCAGGATATTTGGAATCCAGTGGAGTGGAGACTCCCAAAAGATGAAATCCTAAATCACTTTTAGATATGAGACCTAGGTCATGGCCTAAGATCACATGCAAGATGGAGCGATGGAGAGGAGTTGTGCCAAAGGGTTGAAAGCGCCTATATTGGTCACAAAAGAATATCTGCATGGCCTCGAGGTGTCAGGATTGACTCAAAGAAGTCATGGGCACCACCTATAACATTCATGGGTGTCAAGCTCTGTCCTGATCCCAATGAATATAGTTATTGAATATTGGTGGTGATAGTTCAGACCTCGTCTCACCCCATAAATGGAAAGGGTGGCAGAGCGCAGCCATGAAGGCACGCTGACGATCCGAAGCTTCCTTATGGGAAATTTTTCCTGTAAATCACATAATTGTGCCTGGCTCACATCTAACATGAGAAAACCTGTAAAATCTAACAGAGCAGGAACTAACTGGAAACTTTGAATGTAGGGGTCCGATCACATTCCTGGTGGTTGTAGCATTTTAAGTATATATAGGAAGTTTTGATATTTTGTTAGGGTCGAATGGTTAAGCTAGGCTCCCTGCTATTGTAATATTTTGATGAAGAACATTGGTTCTTTGGTTATGTCTTGATTTGAGACTTCTTGATTAATATAAGTCATCTTTCTTACTCCATCTTATTTTCCTCTAATACTGAGAGAGTTCATGATTGATTGATTCACATGGATTGTTGTGACTATATTATGATGAATGTTTGATGATAATGTTATTATGATTTCTTTCAGTTTCCTTGAAATTTGAATCCAAGAGGATCTTGTGTTTAAGTTTTTCTTCCTTAGGCTGTTGGAAGGCCTGATGTTCATGGCATACCTCTACACTTTTCTCACCAAATTCTTCCTCCTACTCACCTTTACTCCAAATTACTGACTAAAGTTGATCCAAGACCTCAATTGGTTGTGCATACCAGTCCAGATTTTTGAGTTAGAACGTTATTTTCATTGAGTCTTCTCCATTTTTCCACCTACAACTCATTTACATTTACTATATAAGCTGATGAGTATTGGGCTTACCTTCTATGCAATCTAAATGTGACTTATAGTGCTAACAGGACCCCTCAACACTCTCCATTGGTGATCCTCGACATGTGATCAAGTCCCGCATTCAACTTCCCTAGTTTGACTATCACTTCAAAGTCAAATTCCTGAAACAACAGTAACCATCTACAAATTATCCCCCCCAACACTAGCTTATTGACTAGGTATTTGAGGGCAGAATGATCTACGAACATTTTAAAGTGTTTCCCAAGTAGATAGTGTCTGAACTTTTGCAGTGCATATACCATTGCTAGGACTTCTATTTCTGTAGTATTATAGTTCTACTCTGACTCTGACAGATTTCTTCTTGCAAATTCTATAGGATGGTCTAACTCTCATGCTCCTGGTTGTGCCAAAATAGCTCCAAGTGTTATGGCTGATGCATATACATGCACATGAAATATCTTGTCCCAATCTAGAAATACTAGAATAGGTGTTGTTACCATCTTCTCTTTCAAGGTGTCAAACCCTTGTTGACATTTCTCATTCCATTGGAATTTAGTATCTTTCTTCAACAGTTTCTCCATTGGTGCAGTGATTTGTGCATATCCTTTTATGAATTTCCTGTAGTAGCATGTGTGGCCCAATGTTTCTCTCAACTGGGGCACTAATTTCAGTGGTGGTAAATTAACAATCACTTCAATCTTGGCAGGATCTACTATAATGCCTTGTTTGCACACTATGTGTCCCAATAGTACTCTGAAAGGTGTCCCAAAAATGCACTTCTTGATATTTAATGATATCTGGCACTGTCTGCGTTTGTTGATTGTTTATTTCCTCTAAATACTCCTTGGTTGACCTAGGTTCATATCTACTATAGTTTCCAATAAAACCCCCTAAAACTATCGGCCCTCCTGATAAACTAGAAGGCAACACAATGCACAGAATGCACTACGCAGTCTCACCCGAGATAGTTCTTATGGGTGGCTGCAACATTGTTGGCCCTTGACCAAGTTTTGGATATCCTTGTTTAGGTTTGACCATTTTGGGACTTCGACAGGCTGGTCGAAGGCAGAGCACAAGTCGAAGTGGAGGTCACAAGATCTCGGCCCCTTTTTTAGGGAATTTTTGGGATTAGGGTTTATATAATGGTTATGGGATGTCAACCCATGGGTTCACCCATGCTTTGGCCATTTTGTAATGTATAAATAGATATCTAGGTGATGTAGGAAGAAGCCAATGTGCTAAGTCGGTGATAGACTGATGAGCTAAGTGAGAATGCTTTGTGCATGTTATGTCAAACACTTATAGTGCTAAGTGCAAGTGACTGTAAGAAGGCTTTGTGCATATTGTAAGAGGGCTCTGTGTTGTAACCTAGCTTAGGGAAGGAGGATCTAGCGAGGTGCATGAAGATATCATGTCCTATGCGGATTAGGATTTTGAGGCTCTGTGCATGTAGATGATTGATAGAAGATAATAAAGGAGAAGAAGAGTTGATGGACGTAGCCCCACGCTAGGGGTGAGCCACGTATATCCTGTGTTATGGTTTCTTTGTGCATTATGGTTGTTCTATTGTTCATATGATTTATTCTTAGTACAATAATCTATGTTTAGATGAATCTGATATGATAGCTTAGTGCTTAGTAATGTGAATGAATGCTAGATCTGATCTATTTCCATATGATAAGTGTTTAGAGGTGTTAGATCTAGTTGAATAATGCATTGTTTTGTAATTAGGGTTTCTGATATTAATGAATGTTAACTGCTAAGTGCTTTGTTAGAGTAGTGTAATCACAGATTTGTGTCCCAGCTAGGTTGTAGACACTTGAGTCCTGCAACCACCCCTGCCTCTACCTTGAGTGAGACTTCATCTGCTTCGTAGGTGTTTCCTAAAGGGACGGTAGTTAGGGTTTTGTTGGTGTGTTATTGAAGAATTAAACCTCGAGTCTACCCTGTGCCAACAAATGGTTCTATTGCCGAGACCTGAAACTATGATTTATGGGAACTAAAGAAAAGAGAAAGATCTGTGTGTAGATATGTTTCCCTATTGCACAGTATTCTACTTGACTTGCAAAGCTTTATGCTAAGAAAGGAATCAGATCTAAAGAAAAGAGGTAAGATAAATGATTTTTTTTGTCAAAAGAGGTAAGATCTGAAAGATTTGTGCTCTGGTGAAGGTAGGATAAGTGAAAATTTTTGTTTCAGAAGTATGGATCTAGGTATGTTTGATAAATTTTGTCCTAGCCTGAAAACTACAGCACAGTTAGAAAAACGAAGATTTGATATGAGTATATTTGATAGAAATAGTGAAAGATATGTTATTCCTATATGGGGAAAGAATGTTTGGACTAACAAATGGATGCAAAACCCTAGAAAGAATTGTTTGTGTTAGGACCACATATTGTACCTTTTTGCCCATACTTTTTGCCATTATTATACCCTTCATCACTTGTATTTAGACTCATAATATCACTTCATCTGATCATTCCAAGGTATACAACGTCCTTTCTCATTACTATATGCTTAATCTGTTTTGCATAATATTTTACATTACTTTTGTACTTAACCATTGATTAGAAGTGCATAAGTGTTCATAACTGCAGATTAGCATTTGAGGCCTGTGCTGAAACACAGAACTTCCCAAAGGCGCTGTCGAACTGATGTTGAAACACGGAGCTGCTACATAGTCCGAGGTCGCATATGCCGAAACACGGAGCCGCTACATAGTTCGAGGATGCAGATGCTGAAACACGGAGCTGCCACACAGTTCAAAAGTGCAGATGCTGAAACACAGAGGAGACCTCCACGATACTGAAACACAAGCTGTTACAGTTAGCAGTCAAAGCTGACACAGTCAAGGGCGCAATTCACGTGGCTGAAACAGCCCGTGAATTGCGATGCTAAAACAACATCAGCAGCGATGAGAAGGAGCTGTTACACCAGCCGTAACAGCAATACCTCATTCAGCTCCTGTATTAGCATTCAGTTGCGTGAGAATAGGACATCCTATGCTGATTTAGAAAGGAGATCCGATTTAGGATAGGATTCAGATATCCTTTGTAATGATTGTATCGAAGGGATTTCCTCTTTAAATCAGAGGAATTCACCATTCGAGGGATCGAAGTTTTGATACATTGAAGCAACTCCAGAGAAGCGGGACGCATTCCATTCTTTCAATTTGTAATGTGATATTTTGAC
>ML789704.1:70879-83210 GCA_009831015.1 Picea engelmannii | reverse complement strand
TAAGGGTTCCCACTCAGAAAGGAAAGAACCAAAACATCCTGCTCTCTGTAGACTTTCCTTGGTGTTAGCCAGAACTGGGTTAGAGATCCTTGCTCAGAAAGAAAGGAATCAGACTGCCCTGTTCTCTGTAGACCTCAACTTCACAAATGTGCTAAAACAGAAGTAAGGCTCAAGGCTCTTGCTTAGACAGAAAGGAACTAAGTGCTTTGTTTTCTGTTAGATAGAGTTAATTGTTTTCTGCATTATTGTTTTCATGAAATGAGTGTTAATGCTGAGTCTCTGTTGAGAGTAAGGGTCCTGTTCTCTGATTGCAAGATAGTTGTTCTTTCCCATTGCAGTATTATTTCTAATGTAATCCAGTATTCTTAATTAAGCTTTAAAGAATTGCAATAGGGGAATTGCTTTCCTGTGATTTAATTCAGAGCTTCAGTTCATTCAAGCAAGTATAATTAGTATAGATTTCTTTACTACAACATTAAGTGCTCTTGGAATTGAGCATATATAGTGCGTGGCTATCTTTGAAACAAAAGACTTCCCTGGGTTGATAATTTATGTTTCACTAGGTTGTTTAAAATTAATTAAGCAATTATAGTGACCAACAGTTTGCAGGTTAGTTACTATGATCCTAGTGTGTAGTACATGACATTTTGGGGATCATTTAAGAGAAAGAGACGATTAACCCTTTGTTATAGTTGCAGAAGACCGGGCCATATGGCTAAGGAATGCCCTAGAAGAAGACCTAGTTGTCTTTGTTGTAAATATATGGACCATGAAGTTTTGGATTGCCCTAAAATGATTTCTAAATTTAAAAAGATGAATATGAGACAATAAAACCATGAGAAAGGGAAAGAGACTAAGACTATGGAAGAATCCTTGAAAGAATCAGATATTGTATTATTGCAGATGAAAGAAACCCTGAATGATCACATAGACACCAATCTATCAGAGATCTTAAAAGAGAAAGAGTGCATAGAAACAAGAATAGGAGACTTCAACATAGACTGTGTTCTGGATGAAGAAACACAGGTGAATATCATGATAGAAAGAACTTGGGAAATTTTGGGAAAATCCGCTATGATTCCTTCTTTGGGACGAATAGGATTATTTAGAGGAAAGTTAATAACCCTATGTGGAAGACTTACCCAAACATCTATGAGTTCTCATGGAACTTTGACAGAGGAATAATTTGAGGTCATTAAATTTATTGAAAATAGTGCCCCATTTGTTATGTTGCTAGGAAAAACCTGGATTGAGAAAGATCAGATTTGAAGAAAACAAGAGGAGGAAGCTCTAGAACAAAAAAAACAAGAATTAAAGGATTTCATGAGTAGGAGAATATCGCACTTAATAGAAGAACAGGTGAAAAATTTGAAGTTGCTAAGGATCAGAAACCTAGATCTCGAAGTTGAAAGAACACAGACAGAATTGAAAAACCTGTCCATATAGGAGAGTAGAGCACCTACCCCAAAAAGAGAAGAAGTATTACCCTTGAACCCTATGAAAGACCATCAACAACATGAAGTTACTATGCCAAGAGAAGATAAGAATCAAAATGGAAAAATAAACCCAGTAACTCAGATTACAGGAAAGAAGGCTAGAAAACTCAACAAGAAGAAAGCAAAGTTAGAAAAATTGCATGAAGTTTCAGAGAAGACTTCGCAAAAGGAAGGTTTCCATAACTTGAATTTTGCCAGAATATCAGCACAACGCAGATTGGTACTTCGCCATGATGGAGAAATATGACCGTTGGAGGCATTATGACCATTCGATAAACACTCCTGAATGGTTAGGAAAGAAATTATGGCCCGAAATCTCACCATTGGACCATTGGGACGGCACCATAATGGATGGAATTGCATTGTTTAAGGATTTTTGACCCGTTGGAAGAATTCATTATGACATTGTCTATTTATCCCGTCGAACATTGCACCGAGAACACTTTTGCAAACAATGATTATTCGAGCCCAGAGAGAATTGACTACTACTGTGCTATATTTACTGATACTTCGCCACCCGTTCTATTACAGTGAGTGTTTGATCACCGACTTAAGATACATGATCTCGAGCATGCATGTCGAATGACATTAGTGCAGTACAAAAGTTCGCCGAAGAAATTCTAATTGACCTCATGGCTGACAAGGTGATGTCCGTAGGAGTTCAAGCCTCATCGACGTGAGGAGTGTAAGCTTTCTTGTCCACTACTCGTGGATCTAGACCATCTCGAGCTGTGATCGAGAAAAGAAAAAAGCATCATGATGACTTGGAAAATGCGAAGCTCATCCCATCCATCCTACCCGACTACATCCCGCCTCTAGCTGGCGTGGTGAGTCGTGACAATGTCCCAAGGGACTTCGACTACACGTTGATTACTGCATACCTCCCGAAGGGACACACGCAGTTAAACCACAGTTGGAAAGGATCCTAACCTTGAAGATCAGTGACTATAACTTAGGACACCACAAAATCTATGGCATTCTCACACCTAACAAATATTTGAACAAGATGAAGGGGAAGAAGTTGAAGATCATCCCCCAACCGTGGACTATGGACATCGTGAGGTCCATTATTCTGAATGTAATGAAGATACCCCATTTTGGAAGGCATCAAGAGGTTAATGCATGCGTTAAATTCCTATTGTCATGTTTCCATCGCGGTTATCTATGGTTGGACAGATGCATCACCGTTGATCCAGTGTTGATCCATAGGATCACCGAATTAAGCATATAGGGACCAGACCCACAAGAATTTTATCCAGGGAAGGTTGCAGACCGTGCCCTAGCGTAGTGAATTAAAGATACCTACGATGACGTGGAGAAGGGGAAGTGAGGCTACAAGGTATACTCCATCCATAATGGCATAGTTCTCCTCGCTTGTCAGTTGATTGTTGGTAATCTAGTAAGGAAGAACAGACCCATGCAGGTCACAGGGTTCATTGTTGACCTCGCGGGAAAATGAATTAAAGAAATAAAATGAACTAGGAGAGTTACCTCATCAACCAGATAGAACAAGACTGTCGTGAAGCCCAGGATCAGGGATATGAGTTCCATTTATGTTGGCTCCTGATCCTCATCATGTTCATTTCTTGGGAGATGCCGGAAGGAGCGACCTTCGCAGAAATTGAGCCGTCCAAACCATTAGCCGCAACCACGCTCTGGTATTTGAGCGACATGGGAAAAAAATGGAAGTCAAACACGGTGTTCCATGCCTAATACCTGTAGTTGAAGAGGGTTATTGAGTCCTTCCCTCATATGACACCGAACACCCTTCACAGGTTCATGCCAATAGAAAGTTCTGTGCAGATAGACATTTTATTTATATCACTGCACGTGCAGACAAGCATAAATAATAACTACAGTCCTACTACAATATTACAGAGGAGGACATGGAAGAAGTCACTAAGGAATGGCCCACAGAGTTCCTTATACCAGTCGATCATGCCGAACTTTCTGACCCCAACCTAATCGGAAGTCCGATGGTTACTCGTGAAGAGAACAATGCACCTAGAAGTAGCAGAAGGAAGAAGAAAGAAGAAGTACAATAGCTGAACAACACATCAGATGAGATTTCCTTAGAGTCACTAAGAGGAGGATGAGAAGATGAAGTAGACAAATAAGAGAACAATGCAGAAGAATACAAGCAGAAGAAAGGCAAAGTAACACCGCCTAGGGAAGCATCCAACAAAAGAAAGTTTTCCCCCATGAAACCTACATCACGAAAGAAGTCCAAAGCTAGTAAACCATAGATGTAGACTGTGCTCATGATGGAAGACATCGACATAATCATCATTGTTGTCTTAGATACCTCAAAATATATTTTACAGCACAATGAAGCAAAACAGGAAACCATTTATGAAAGGATTGAAGAAAATTTGAGAGGGGTACAACAAGACCTTCATTCCAGCCACGTAGTGTCCACTGCACCTCCACCATTAGAAGAGAAAGAGTTGGGAGATGAGCCTTCCCAACTTTGTAGAATAGAAGATGTGACCGAAACCCGCCTTAATCATGTCCAAGAAGAAAAAGAACAGGCCAAAGAGGCCTTGAAGCAAGTACAAGAGGAATTCATAGAGAAACGTCAGGTTGCACAACAAGAAAAATATGACCTCCAAGCGATGTTCACAGAGGATAGAGCAAAGATCCAGCAGGAGAAAGAACAGTTGCTCATGGAATAGGTCAGAGTTAAATAAGCAGTCAATAGAGAACTTCGCTCTGTGACAGGCTTAAAACAGATAGAAGAAGACCTAGTGGAGAGTCAAGTAGCGAAGCTTTCTGAAGCCATCCAGCAGCTTCAAAAGAGAGTAGCATAACTAAAGCTACAAATAGTGCCAAACACTCCATAGGACGTGCAGGATCAGAGAGAAGAAACTACCCGAAGCATAGTCCAGAGAATCAAGGCATTAGCCTTGGAATGTAAACAACTTAGCAGTCGAAGTGTGCAGAATTATGAGCGCCTTACCGAGGACCCTGAACTAAAGACACTAGAGTCACATCTCTAGGAGGAAAAGCAACAAGCAGCAATAGTACAAGCACAATTTAAGCCCTTGTCAATGGTCGAGTGAATGAAAAGATCCCAAGAATAATGCATGGCTCAGCAACAGGTCCATTCCATATAGAACAAATTCATGGAAGTGACTCAGAAGCTCCATCCAGTCCAGGATGCAGCTTACCTACTTTTTAAGGAGATTGAAGGACAAGGAGCAGAGCTAGAAAAATCAGTCACTGCAGTTGAACAACACTTGGAAGGACCTATGACCGAGGCAGTTATTTATGAGTTCATCGAGCAGGAGGCCCTGGCAAAGAAGTAGGTCGAGGCAGCTTGAGACAAGCTCGAGGTGTTTGAGGTAGAGTTACCTAGAGCAGAGTGACTCGGGACAAGTCATGGGTGAATGATGGGGGCATGTTGGCCCTTGACCAAGTTTTGGAGATCCTTGGTCAGGTTTGACCATTTTGGGACTTCAACAGGCTGGTCGAAGGCAGAGCGCAAGTCGAAGCGAAGATCACAAGATCTTGACCCCTTTTTTAGGGAAATTTTGGGATTTGGGTTTATGTAATGGGTATGGGATGTCATCCCATGGGTTCACCCATGATTTGGCCCTTTTGTAATGTATAAATAGATATCTAGGTGATGTAGGAAGAAGCCAATGTGCTAAGTCGGTGATAGACCGATGAGCTAAGCGTGAATAGTTGTGAATTCTTTGTGCATGTTATGTTGAACACTTGCAGAGCTAAGTGCAAGTGACTGTAAAAAGGCTTTGTGTAGATTATAAGAGGGCTATGTTTTGTAACCTAGCTTAGGGAAGGAGGATCTGGTGAGGTGCGCGCAGATCTCCTATCCTATGCAGAGTAGGATTTTGAGGCTCTTTGCATGTAGATGATTGATAGAAGATAATAAAGGAGAAGAAGAGTTGGTGGACATAGCCCCACGCTAGGGGTGAACCATGTATATCATGTGTTATGGTTTCTTTGTGCATTATGGTTGTTATATTGTTCATATGATTTATGCTTAGTACAATAATATATGGCTAGATGAACCTAATATGATATCTTAGTGCTTAGTAATGTGAATGAATTCTAGATCCGATCTATTTCCATATGATAAGTGCTTAGAGGTGTTAGATCTGGTTGAATATTGCATTGTTCTGTAATTAGGGTTTCTTCCTGCGATGTGAATATAAGTTGAATATTAATGAATGTTAACTGCTAAGTGCTTTGTTAGAGTGGTTTAATCACAAATCTATGTCCCATCAAGGTTGCAGACACTTTAGTCCTGCAACCACCCCTGCCTCTACCTCGAGTGAGACTTCATCTGCTTCGCAGTTGTTTCCGAAAGGGCCAGTAGTTAAGGTTTTCTTGGTGCGTTGTTGAAACGTTGAACCCTGGGTCTGCCCTTTTGTGCCAACAAACGCTTAGGTGATTTCATCCTGGGAATGAGTGGGGATATGGGATTACAGTCTGTGATATTTATTTTTTTACTCTAACATTTAGCTTATATTGAATATTTGGTCATTCTTATTCATGCATGTAAAATACCAGATCTAACTAAGTCATCCATGCATTTTTCTAACATCTAATCATTGACAGTAAAGTAAATATCCAATATTCACCCACATAACACATTATATATCATGGTTCAACCCCTCCTAGGCTACGTCCACAAATATTTGGTTGCTCTACTCTTTTATCATGTTGTTTCCAAAACTACATCGTCATGTGCATTACAACTCTCCATCAAACAGGTTGAAATCTACAATGAGGAAGACTAGATCACACCAGGCTCCTCAGCCTATGATATAACCCTTAAGATCTATCTCATTTCCTCTCCTCAACCCAACAACTTACAAATTGAGATTGAATTTTACAGACATTCTGAACCACAACCAAAAACCCAAACCAAAACCAATAATAGTCTTCGAACAACCCCCCGACCTAGACCTCCTGGGTACCTATTTATACATGTTTTTGGCTTACCATCCATTACATTATCTTACCAAAACCCTAACCCTAGCATGGTTAGTTCTTTTTGCATGCATTTAAAACATGCTTTCCTCCTCTCCATGTGTGTTTTCTTTCCACATGTTTCTTTTCATGCCAGTTGTATTTTTGCCACATCCTTCTTTTCTCCAAAATGGGCCTGCACCCAACACTCATTGTGCTTAAGTAATTTGAAGAGGCAGGTCATGGGATTGAATCCCATGGATTCCAACAATACAAATACGACCTTTTTAAGGCCTTAGACCATGATGACATGTAGCACCCTTGGATTGGACCATGTGTCAGACAATGGTTGGCCAATATTTTGCCACATGGACTATAAAAACTTTGACACATGCCATCATGAACCCTTGCCACTTGTCATGACTTAGTGATACAACATATCGCCACCTGATGGCTTCCATTTTTCGAATTCATAGGTTTCCATGTGTCACATGCTAAAGATGCCACGTGTCCATCTGATCGTTTGACTTTTTTCTGGAGAAGACCAATTTTTCCAACAGCCATAACTTTCTCATACGACGTCTATTTTTCGATATGTTTGCACCGTCAAAAATCTTGTAATGATCACTTTGTGATCATGTCATTTTATTGAGCATTTGAGAACTTTTATTTTTGAGCATTTCAGGATCCATTTTGGATCACCTGACCTTGCGTGGAAAATATATTTAGAGAATAAGGAGGAGGTAGGACCCTCAACAAATCCAATTTTGGAGTTCTCATAGTGGATCATGGGAGTATATAATTTGGGTATTATGATTTTTTTGGAAATACCACATTTCAGACGCAGTAAGGACATGGGAAACTATGTGAAACAACTGTTGGCAAGGGTACATGGAGGTATACAATGGATGGACAGGTCGGTCCATATAGATGTAGACCTCATAGAAAACATCACAAGGTTGGCAACCAACATCATAAAACTGTTAATTTTTAAGCCATTATTATAGTTCTTTTCATTTCAATAGATAACAATAGCATAACACAAGATCACTAAGAAATACACAATCAAAAGAGACACAGCATTTATCCTGGGAAACCCTCTAGGGGAAGAAAACCTAGAAAAACTTCCTTATTATAGATAGCCAATACAATGCCAAGAGATAACGCAATCTAATACAGAAGATCCTCTCCCAAAATATGTGCCACTCTCTCTCTCTCTTCTCCAACTGCAATTCTGAAACTTGTCTCTCAATAAGCAAGTGAGGTGTGTGTCTAAGTGAGGCGCTAGCCTCCTTATTTATACAAATCTGGCACGTGTTAAGTGTCTCTTCACTAGCAGGGTCGACTTCTCAAATTGGGTGGTTATAACCACCTTTATTATATTTTGGGGTCTCTTAAATATATTATGGCGCCAACTTCTTCTTTTGCCTATTACAATTACATTATGACCAATCTACAAAAGGGGATTTGGTCCTTTCACAATAGCCGACATGATCAATCCACAATGGGGATTGATCCAATGAATAATATATCAAATAATAATAAGAATACACTTTGCAGTTCCATTATTTCAACACTTCCCCTTAACAAGAAGGGTATTCTTCAACAACATCAGGTGAGAGAGAGAGAGGACAACATCATCAACAACATCAAGTGGGTGAGAGGACAACATCATCAATATCATCTTGGAACACTGACTGACGTATCTATAAATCATCGAAAGTTTTCTTCATCGACAACATCGTCATTCTCAAATGAATGCAATCATCATCTTCATCAATATGTATTACTATAAAATGGATACATCATGATCATCACAGCACAAGGTTGTCTTATCATCATAATACTGGACTAGCTTTATGTCACAACTGTAAGGCTGGAAGCACAATGCTCGTCTTGATTTACGTCACAGCAGTCAAGATGGAAGAAAGAAACTTGTCCTGCTTTACATCACAGCAATCAAGCTGGAAGTAGGATACTAGACCAGCTTTACGTCACAGTTGTCAAGCCGGAAGCACAGTTCTAGTCTCATCTCATAGTCTTTCTTTACATCACAACAGTCAAGATGGAAGCAAGAAACTCGTCCTCCTTTACGTCACAATAATCAATATGGAAGCAGGATACTAGACTAGCTTTACATCACAGCTTTCAAACCGGAAGCTCAGTGCTAGTCTCATCTCATTGTCTTGCTTTACATCACAACCATCAGGTTGGAATCAAGATATTATATGAGCTTTACATCACAATTGTCAAGCCAAAAGCACAGTAATAGTCTCATCACATCTTCTTTCTTTACGTCACAACCATTAGGTTGGAAGCAAGATACTAGACTGAATTTACGTCACAACTGTTAAGTCAGAAGCACAGTACTAGTCTCATCACATCTTATTGCTTTACGTCACAACCATCAGGTTGGAAGCAAGATACTAGACTGGCTTTACGTCACAACTGTCAAGCCAGTAGCACAGTACAAGTCTCATCACATCTTCTTTCTTTACATCATAGCATTGAAGCTAGAAGCAAGAGATGTCTCATCATAGCAACTACTCCCCCTTTCAAGGAAGGTCCTTTCGGACTATACCAAGCTTATATCGAAAGTTCTCAAACTTTACACAAGATAGAGGATTGGTCAACACATCAACAACCTGTTCATCCATGCTAACGTACTGGAGCTTTAAGGCTCCTCTCTGCACCATGTCATGGATGTAATGATAACGAATCTCTATGTGCTTCGACCTGTCATGGAATACAGGATTCTCTATCATCTTTATGTAGCTCTGGTTGTCACATAGGATCATGGTTGCTTCCATCTCTAGGTCAAATAGACCGGTCAACAACTTTCGAAGCCATATAGCTTCACAGCTAGCATAACATGCAGCAATGTATTATGATTCCGTTGTGCTGAGAGCAATGTTGGATTGCTTTCTACTCTTCCATGAGATCATGGATGATCCCAAACTGAAACAACATCTTGAAGTGGTTTTCCTATCAAAAACACTTCTTTCCCAATCTACATCAGTATATCCACTCAATGTGAAATCATGATCTCCATCATAGCTGAGACCACAATCTATTGTACCCTTAAGGTACCTCATCACATGTTTTGTAGCCACTAAGTAAACATGTCTGGGTTCTACTAGAAACTGACTCAATGTCTTCACAGAAAAACAAATGTTTGGTCTAGTGTTTAGTGGGTACATCAGTGATCCAATAATATATCTGTACAGCGTGGCATCAATCAATTATGATGAAGTGTCTACCAACAGCTTCAGCTTCACTTCCATGGGTGTATTCATGGACTTGCATTCCAACATGTCGAATCTCTTTAGTATTTCGACTGCATACTTCCCTTGGTTAAGGAAGATCGTCTCTAGACTCTTCCATACCTCAAGACCTAAGAAATAGTGCATTAGTCCAAGGTCTTTCATTTCAAATTATGAGGAAAGTCTCTTCTTACATTCAGTGATGATCTTTTCTTCTTCGGCTAAGAATAAGTCATCCACATATAGAAGTAATATTAATGGCTCATTGTTCATAACCTTGAAGTAGAGGTTAGAATCTGCTTTACTCTTGGTAAAGCCCAAGCTCGTCAGAAAGTTGTCTATTCGTCCATACCAATATCTAGGAGCTTGCTTCAATATGTACAATGCTTTCTTGAACCTGCAGACATGAGACTTCTTGTCTTCAACTTCAAAACCTTGAGGTTTCTCTATATACACTTCCTCTTCGATAACACTGTTTAGGAAATTTGTCTTTACGTCCATCTGGTGTAAATTCCACTTCATCTTAGCTGCAAGAGCTATGATGGTTCTGATCGAAGTGTATCTGTCTAGAGGAGCGAATGTCTCTTCGTAGTCAATGCCTTCTTTTTGAGAAAAGCCACTAGATACAAATCTTTCTTTATACTTCTCAATACTTCCATCAGCAGAATGTTTTATTTTGAAGAGCCATTTGGAGGACACCACATCTTTATTCTTTGGTCTGGGAATTATTTCCCATACTTTGTTCTTTATTATGGATTGGCATTCCTCTATCATGGCATTTGCCCATTCTTTCCTCTGAATGGATTCTTCAAAGAAGGTAGGCTCCTCCTCTAGAAGATCACACATCAAGGTTGTATAACTGGAGAATGGCTTTGGTGTTTTCACCTGTCTCGTAGTTCCTTCAGGAACACCATACTTCTCTCCATATTGAATAATCTCTCTAGCCCAATATGGCTTTGTTTTATGGAGGATCGTCATCTGAGGAGGTTCTTGAACTTCTAATATATCATGGTCTTCTAGAATTTCCTCATCAGGGGAAGTTACAACTTCCCTCACCGGTTCTGCGGCTCTGGGAACCTCCCTCACTATAGTTTTGGGGATTACGGGTTCCTCTTCATATACTTCTTCAAGATGGCATCTTCTTGATTTATTGAGCGTTGCATCTTCATCAAAGGTCACATCCCTACTGATCTCAATGTGATGGTGACCTGGTATATAGATTTTGAAATCCTTGGAGAACTCACAGTATCCCAAAAATATTCCCTTCTTTCCTGAAGGTTCCAGCTTGTTTCTCTTCTCTTTTGGTATATGAATAAATACTGAGCAGCCAAATATTTTGAGATGGCTTACCTCTAGCTTCTTTCCAGTGAACATCTCTTCTAGGGTCTTGAGCCCAAGTGCACTATGGAACAATCGGTTCTACACATATACAGTTGCCATTGCTGCTTCTTCCCATAAGCACATAGGAAGATCTTGATCATGGATCATAGTCTTCATAGCTTCCATTATCGTTATGTTCTTTTGTTTAGCTACACCGTTTGTTGGGGATTATAGGGAGTAGTGAGTTCCCTCTTGATCCCAACATCTTTGCAGAAGTTCACAAACTCTTTTGAGGTATATTATCCTCCATTATCTGACTTGAGTATCTTAATATTTCTTTCAGAAAGATTCTCTATCAAGGCTTTGAATTCCTTGAACTTTTTGAACACTTCATCTTTAGATTTCAAAAAATATACCCAAGTCTTACGAGAATAATAATAAATAAATGATATATAATATACATACCCACTAATGGAGGATGATGGAATTGGGCCACATGCATCTGAATAAATGAGCTCTATGACTCCTTCTGCTTTGTTGTCTCTCTTCGGAAAAGGGTTCTTGATGTTCTTCCCTTGTGCACATCCATTGCATATGCCTTCATGGTCAACCTTGAGTTCTGGTAAACCTGTGACCACTTTGAATATGTATGGTATCACCTTGTAGTTGACGTGAGCTAATATTCTATGCCAAATTTCACATGAGTTTTCAATGGCATGGGTCATGGCAGCCTTTGAGTGACCCTTTAGTTTATACAAGCCATTTTCTTCACTTCCAATGATGATTGCTTCATTTAAGGTTTCTCCTTTATCCTTGTAATGTCCCTTTCCAAATAGGAGCTCCAGAAGAGGAGTATTAATGGTCTAAACCACCCCGTTAGACTATAGCCAGGGCCAAAGACGGGTAAACAGGGTTACTAGAGGTCACTCCAGTCACAGGTGTTATATTCGGAAAGTGACATTGAGCTAACAAGAGTTAAAAATGCTTTACTAGAGGTCACCCCAGTCACAGGTGTTATATTCGGAAAGTGACATTGAGCTAACAAGAGTTAACAACGCTTTTAAGTCATTATGAGCTAAAAATAGAAGTCAACAGTGAATTAGGGTTTCAGCAATGATTTAGGGTTTCAGCATGATTTAGGGTTTTGGAAAACTATAAAGGGAGGGTCAGTGACCTAATTCATCATTATGCAGATTATGACTTGTCATTGAGAAGAAGAGGCGCATCTCAGGAGAGATAGTTCAGTGTATTCCAGGAGGAAGACACCAATTGGCTGATTTCGGTGTTGAAAGACACACCCTAGTCACCGGGAAG
>ML789704.1:46158-65540 GCA_009831015.1 Picea engelmannii | reverse complement strand
AAGAGTTAACAACGCTTTACTAGAGGTCACCCCAGTCACAGGTGTTATATTCGGAAAGTGACATTGAGCTAACAAGAGTTAACAACGCTTTTAAGTCATTATGAGCTAAAAATAGAAGTCAACAGTGAATTATGGTTTCAGCAGTGATTTAGGGTTTCAGCATGATTTAAGGTTTTGGAAAACTATAAAGGAAGGGTCAGCAACCTAATTCATCATTATGCAGATTATGACTTGTCATTGAGGAGAAGAGGCGCATCTTAGGAGAGATAGTTCAGTGTATTCCAGGAGGAAGACACCAGTTGGCTAATTTCGGTGTTGAAAGACACACCCTAGTCACCGAGAAGATCATCCAGGTCTTCCATCATTCTTCAGTGCTCCCATATTTTGGGTATTATCTTTTAGTTGCTTATTTGTATTCCAGCTAAGATCCTTTTGTCTTTTGATCTAGCCGAGTGTTGTTATTCAGTCGCAGTTGCTTATTTGTATTCCGGCTAAGATCCTTTTGTCTTTTGATCTAGCCGAATGTTGTTATTCAGTCGCAGTTGCTTATTTATATTCCGACTAAGATCCTTTGTATGTTGATATAGTCGATTATTGTCAGTATTCAGCCACATTCAGCCATTTTTGTAATCCACAGAGATATCATAATACAAACTTGCAGTCCTTTGTCGCATTTATTATTTGTATGATCATTTATATGTTGTAAACCTTTGATCCTACACACACATTAGCAGCATTTCCTAGACTAGCCAAGCCAGGGACATTACAATCCCACATAAGAAATTCTCCATCTATAAAGAAAACTCTGAAGCCTTTATTTTATAAAGATAAAATGGAGAGTAGGTTCTTAGTCAAACCTGGTACATATAGTACATCCTTTATTTTTAGTGATTTCCTTGAATTTAGTTTGTGGTTTGATTCTCCCACTCCCTTGATGGGATATTGGTAATCATCTCCAAGTGTCACTTTCTGAGAAAAATTATTTTCTGAGATACAAGAGAGAATGTCTCTTTGTCCCTTCATGTGCTTGGATGCACCACTATCAATGAGCCAAGTTTCCTCTCCAGGTGTTACAAATCCTGAGAGGGTCGAGATTAAGATATGGACTTTGATTTGCTCTCTTATTATCTTTGCGGGTGGCTCTTCATATTCGACTACATGGGCATGGTGCCTCTTATGTTTTCTCTTGTATTCTTCTCATCTAACTAGACATAATTTCACAATGTGTCCCATCTTGTCACAATGATAGCATTGTACAGATGAGTAATCTCTTTCCCTTCGTTGTCCTTTCTTCTGAAATTTCCTTGGATGAGATTCTTTATTATTGAATTTGTTTGGTGGTTGAGACTCTTTATGAGACTCCTTTTGGAAGTAGGGTTTATTCCTTCCTCTTTTGTTGTGATTAGCTAGGGCTTGATAATCATCTCTTGCCAGTAGCGCTTCACGGTTAGCTACTCTTGTTTCTTCTTGGATGTATTCTTCCCATAGACTACCAAAATTCAGTTTCTCCATTCTGGCACATATCATTTGGATGAATGCATCCCAAGGTCTTGTGATACCATTTAGGGTTGTCATTATGAGTTCATATTCATCTATGGTATCTCCAATCGCTTCTAACTATTCTTTGAATTCTGAGATTTTGGAGAAATATTCCTGAATTGTTTCTCCTTTCTGCATCCTTTTATTCTTCAATTGAGTTCTTAGATTCATCTTCTGGTTTATGTTCTTTCCTTCATAAAATCTAGTCAAGGCATCAAACATTTATTTTGGAGTCTTGTTAGATGACACATAAGAAATCAAGTGGTCTTTGATTGAATCTGCAATGATTCTTTTGGCCCAGATTGTGTCCTTTTGATGCTTGGCTTTTTCTGCAGCATCATCGGGTTCCAGAATTTCTCCTGTGACGAATTTTGCTAGGTCATTCTCTTCAAGAATGAGTCCAATCCTATAATTCCAGGCCTCACCTTCCATCTTGTCAAAAATCTTAGTGCATGCATACATCTTTTACCTAGAGCTAGGAAAATGACCGAAAAATGAAAATGCTCAAAATAAAATTCTGAACTTACCAGGAGGTGCCCTTGGCTGAGGAGATTATCCTGGTGTGTTTGGATCTAAGAAAATCCAACTTTTGCACCTCCAAAATTGATCTATGGATTTCTGGAGTGGTGCTTCTGGTTTTCTGGTACCTTTGGTACTCTGGTACTTCTGGTACTTCTGGTACACTGGTTTTCTTGTACTTATGGTACTTTGTGAAACTAGGGTTTCACTTTCTGGGAGATCTAGCCACTAAAAAGGTGCACTGAGAGTGCCAAAGTAATCCTTGGGGGAGGGCACACTTTTCTGGATGGTTTTAGGGTTGAAAAGCTTCACCATCAAAAAGCCCTGATTTGCATGTACGACAACAGTGACATTTTTCACTCTTTTGAAAGATGTTTCCTTCATCTTGGCTCTGATACCATGTTAATTTTTAAGCCATTATTATATTTCTTTTCATTTCAATAGATAACAATAGCATAACACAAGATCACTGAGAAATACACAATCACAAGAGACACAACATTTATCCTGGGAAACCCTCTAGGGGAAGAAAACCCAGCAAAACTTCCTTATTATAGATAGTCAATACAATGCTAAGAAATAACTTAAGCTAATACAGAAGATCCTCTCCCAAAAGATGTTCCACTCTCTCTCTCTCTTCTCCAACTGCAATTCTGAAACTTGTCTCTCAATGAGCAAGTGAGGTGTGTGTCTAAGTGAGGCGCTAGCCTCCTTATTTATACAAATCTGGCACATGTGAAGTGTCTCTTCACTGGCAGGGCCGAATTTTCAAACTGGGTGGTTATAACCACCTTTATTATATTTTAGGGCCTCTTAAATATATTATGGGGCCGACTTCTTCTTTTTCCTATTACAATTACATTATGAACAATCCGTAAAAGGGTATTTGGTCCTTTTACAATAGCCGACATGATCAATCCACAATGGGGATTGATCCAATGAATAATATATCAAATAATAATAAGAATACACTTTGCAGTTAGATTATTTCAACAAAAACTAGAGGATTACTTGGAGAGAAAATCAAGGGACAAGGAGATTGTAGAAGATGTTAAAGCACAGTTCAAGACAGACAGGGGAAACAAGGGCATAGTGATAAAGGACATCAACGATACCGCGACGAGGTTTTCCACAAATATTATGGCCTATGAACTATTGAGCAAGTGTAGAAAGGAAGGGGCCCCAACATGAGTCATAGTAGCAGTTGCACAATGCACAAAGGGTATAGTATTCAGCTGGGCGCCCTATTTATTGAACCAATTTTTGATAGACTGCAGGGATGCACAGGACAATGGGACATAATTCCACTACTCTTGGCTATTGATATTGGTAGCATTGGTAGGATGGAAAGAACCCAAATTCACATCTTATATGGATAGAAGAGGGAAATTTTATGCAGCATGGTATACAACTTTATGGAAGGGAAAAGACGCTAAGAGCAAACAGGTGAACAGTGCAGTGTTTTCAATGTTCCTAGAATATATGCAGCAGAAGACAACTAGAATGTGGAGAATCCCAATTGAAGTATTCAAGGAAACCGAAGGAATTTATAACTTTAAGGCTTCAATACACCACATGTGGATTCAGGCCAAAATATATCCAAAGAAGAAGTGGCTAGAAATGAGGTACTGCACAACGTGGGAGGAAGTAGAATGGATAGTGAAGGACTAGCCTGCACAGTGGAAAGATCCAATAGAACAGAAGAAAGGGACAAAACCTAAGGAACAGGAAGAGGCAGGTCCATCAAGGAAGACAAGTAGTCCAGCAGAAAATACAAGGAAGGTTGCAGAGCATAGTCAAACCTCAAGGAGTAGCGCATTAGTCAATAATCCATGGAAGAAAGAAATTGTGTCAAGGGCAGAAGTGAAAGGTGATGAAGAGTAGGTAAAGAGAGATAGCTCTCATAAAAAGGAGGTACAGGATGACCAAACAGAAAAAGAATAAAGTTGAGGTGTAGACCTCAACCCCAACCAAGAAGAGGACTAGAACATTGGAGCCATAAATAAGGAATAAAATGAAGTACCACAAGAATCCCCCTATACTCACTATCACAGAAGATGATGCATAATTTATCGTAGATAAATTCCAAGATAGAGGGGAGAATGTAGTACTTTCAATAGAAGCACAAAGAGAGTAAATTATGAAGAAGTTAGTATAAGTGCATGACATTCTACAGAGGCTAAAGATAAGTACAGTGCATCATCCTATGGCACAACAGAAAGAAAAAGCACAGGAAGCACCAATACAGAAAGAATAGGAAGAGATAGCACAAATAGTAGTAAAGGGAAGTGACACGTTTAAGGTCATGCATGAAATGTTGGAAGTAGACAATAACATGGCGTAGAAACAGGTGAAGGACATAGAACATCTCGATTTGGTTCTAGCACACATAACCACAAAGGCGTTATATGGGTTACAGGTGAGTGTGATGCAGGAGGTCCAGTCTAGAGCTAGGGTGGATGCCACCAACCTATACATCGACAGGGAAGTTAAGGAGTTATTGCAGGTAACTTGTGAGAAAATAACACTGGAGAAGGAGGAGTAGAAACAACACACAAACAAACTAGAGAAGAAACGCATAGAAGTATACATCAACATACTAGACTGCACGTAGGAACTAGAGGTCACAGCAGAAGAAAATATATAAAATATTGCATAGACAATGGAGAGATATAAGTAGAAGATAGAAGAGTTAATAGAAAAAATGACTCCAACTACACCCCCAGAAGTGAGGGAACTAAGAGAGAAGGAGGCTACTGCACACATAGATAGAATAGTGTAGAAAGTAAAATAAGTTGCAGAATTGTATGACAGGACTGTGCACATTTAGACCAGTTTGGAAGAAGATGAGGGTATCCAGTAGTTGGAGAGGAGAGAAGAAAATATTAACGTTGCAATTCAGGACCTAAAAAAGAGGTAGAATACAATGGCCATATCCGTAAGACTAAGGGTCACACAGAAGATGAAAAACCTATAGACAGAGGTAAAGGCCACAAAAGAGAAGAAACAAGAACGACAGGCTTAGTTGGAGCCTCTACAAGAACAAGAAGAACAAATGATGACACTGCTAGAAATGGAGAAATCCAGCATGGAATAGGTGCATTTAGAAAGCATACAAGTGATGAAAGAGCACATAACAATGCAAGATGTGGAGATATTGGCAGAAACGAGACCACAAGAAAAGGTGAAACTGATAGATTTGGGAAAGAAGTTCATGGATTGGAGGTAGTGCTACATCAAGTGAACTAAGACCAAGTGGCTCACGATGAGCCATAGTTTACTATTGGGGGCCTATTGGAGTAGGATTTTTTCAGATTTAAGCACAGAATGGACCAAAGGAAGCAGTGTGCACCAGAAAACAAGGAAGATAAAGAGCGACAAAAGACAAAGGAAGCAGTGTGTCGAGAAAGAAGGAAGTCAAAGAAAGGATGAAGACCAACCGTTCAGAAAGGTTTTGGAGTCATAATGTAAGGTTTTTAACCCAATTTTGTAGTATAAATAGAAGAGGTATAAGGTATATTGAGGTATATTTTGGTGGTATATTTTTTAACATATCTTGGCTTGAGATACCATAAACAATGTGTGTGACGAGTCTATTTTGGACAACCATTTTTGAGTTTTAATTCTTTGTATTGTTGAGAGTTACATAGCTCGAATGGATTTGATGTAACTGAGGCTCATGTCGCAAGTTGTGGAGCTCGGTGCAACACTGGTCAGCCTCACCACTATTCACATATCCTATTATGTAACGCATGCAACACTATTTTTATAAAGAAGAATAAATAAGAAGAAGATATTTGTGGATGTAGCCCAGGGGGGTGAACCATGATAAAACCATGTGTTGCAATGTGTCTAAATGCTTTTGTTATTTCTGAAATTATGTTTAAATGGTTAGATGTGTGAATGGTTTTACTTACTGCGCGCCCTAGAATATGTATGCAGAATGAACATTATGAATGAATGAATTAGTAGATCCGATGAATGGTATGATAGAATGCATGTTTAAGTAGAAGTAGAAGTAAAAAGAACATCCCCAACCCCTTCCATGACTGAATACATCTGTGTCCTACATACACCCATCAACCATCTCAGGTGAGACTGTGTTGTGCACTCTATGCGTGGTGTAGCCTTTTGGTTTACCAGAAGGGTCAATGGTGAAAAGGCTTTTTTTGGAAAACTAAGGTAGAACCCGAGTCATCCCATACATACAACAATTGATTTTTCTTACAATAGTGGGTATCAGGAATCATTGAAGATGAGCCCGTTTGAATCATTGTATGGAATAAAATGCAACACACCAGTAAGTCGGGATAACCCAGTAGGCAGAGCCATGATTGGGCCAAAACTGTTGAGGGAAATGGAATAATAGATGGTAAAGATCAGACAAAATTTGAAAGTTGCACAAGAAAAGTAGAAGAGCTATGTTGATAAAAGAAGAACACATAGAGAATTCAAAGTGGGAGAGCATTTTTTTTTAAAACTTAAAGCCAAGAGAAGCTCGTTGAGATTGGGAAGTTTCCCAAAGTTGGAAATGAGATATTGTGGGCCTTTTGAGATCTTAGAAAAGATAGGGTTAGTTCCATACATGATAGCATTACCTACATCCATGAGAATTCATAACATGTTCCATGTGCCTTTATTAAAAAAATATGTACCTACTCCTAATCATGTGATTGATGCGAATGTGATCTAGCTAGAACATGAAGGGGACTTATGGGTGGAACTAGTGCGCATCTTGGAACAAAAATTCAAAGTGATCAGGAACAAATCCATCATATTGGTAAATGTTCAATTGACCTACTATGGTCTTAAAGACGCTACATGGGTGCATGAGGAATCCATGCGGGAAGAATACCTGCAAAGTTTTTCAAATTTTGAAGAAAATTGAATGTACATTTGTACATAGGCGAATGAAGACTCTATTTTGTAAGTTGGAGTTCATGAAGCCATAAATTTGATATTTCATGTCCAACCAATGTATATGTTGAGGGGAAAATACATGTTTTGGTTGGAAGTGATACGTGAGCCATTAAAATTGTGGAATTATCAAGTATGTTAATGTAATATTTTATATATTTTAATGTGTAAATTGCAACGTTATGTGCACTGAAGACAGTGCAATTTGTAGGGGGTGGATGTAACATCCTCATTTTAAATACCCAAACTAGTGATGTATATTGTAAATTTGATGAATGGTCGAGGGCCAAGTGATATAATATGTAAATGATGTATATTTAATATAATAAATAAAGTGTATCACCAACTGCAAATGAACACAGACGAAGATTTGGGGGATCAGTTTCCACAAGAGAGGGAATGGGTTCAAGGGGGGAGTTTATCCATGTCTATTGAACCAAACCATTTTCTTTCTAAATTATCCTTACTATGAACCTTCCATTTTCTGATTGAGTGTTCCCAAATCCAATCATTGATTTCATGTAAGAGGGTGGGTGTAAAATTCACATCCCATAGTTATTGGGGAGAATGGGGATAAAATACAATCAACATTGGGAAAATTGAGCAGTCAACTATCATGGGAAAAGAAAGGAATTTGTACAAACAGAGGGGTCAAAATTAGTCATTCACGTTTTTGCATGGAGATCAGTTTTTACAAGGTGATTTTTGGACAGCAAGAGAGTTCAGAGTGATGAATCTTGAAGGCAGCCATAGTGGGAATGTATGGTGGTTGTTTGGAGTTGTAATTTCATGGGAAAAGAGGCTACATGACTGCAAGCAATATTATGCTTGAAAATTGTCAAGAAAAGCAAGAATTTTGTTGTTGTGTGAATTCTTGTTGCGATTGTTGAATTTTGAGGTCCCAACAAAGAGATTTCTTGTCCAAGTTGTGTTGGAATCCTTGGAGGGGAGTGGAAAGGAATGAGGGACTATGAGCATTGAAGGGGGATCTCATCCCTGGGTTGTGTAGGTTGTGAGGAAGAGAGTTGGTGGACTAGAATTAGTTGTGGGGATTGATTTTTGAGAGGGGGACTTTAGCCATCCTTAGGGACCACCATCTCTTGTGGATTCATAGCCCCATCTCGGGGTCAACTTGTTGTTGAGAACTGAAACAACAAGTTTGTGGTTGGGAGGAACATTCATCCTCTATAGAGGGTTGCATATTTCATAAGATAAGTGTTCTTATGTGTTGTCTACATTTATGTTAATTTTGGTATAGATTCTATGCATTTTACTCTAAGATATTTTGGGTTGTTTTTGCATGTTGTGAGTAGACTAATGCATGCAAATCTCTAGTTATGTTATTGAATGTGTCTAATTTTCATTGTGCATGTTTAATTACTTTCATTTACATTTTAAATTAGCATGGACCATTGTGTAAGCTTGAATGTCATGTTTTGTGTGTTATTTCCGCATTTAGATTGGTATTAGAAATTTTTATTGGGTCATTTTTAGCAATGGTGTGACCCAGCTTGTGGGCTAGGTACATTACAAGTTTTAAAGCTCACTAACCAAAACTTTAAAATTACTCTAATCAAGATCAAAAGTTGAAATTCTCTTTGATATTCTATCCATATTGAAGGTTGAAAGTTTCTTTGATATCTGATCTAGATGAAAGTTGAAAGTTGCTTTCATTGCAAGTTGAAAGTTTCTCCAATCTCTCAATCAAGTTCGAAATTTGAAAGTTTCTTCGATTCCTGATCGAAATTAAAGTAAACGTTTCTTCGATCTTTGATCAAGTGTTAAGAGACAAAAAATGGTATTTTTGTGATAACTATTGATCCCAATCTTCATATTGGGCATGCCTTATACCTACTATTGGAAAGGTCTCGCCAAGATATACGATTTTTTTGTTATACATTTTTTATGATTTGGCATTATTTGTTTCATATTTTATTATTCTTATTATTATTCTTATTATTATTATTATTATTATTATTATTAATCGGAAATATTTCCTTAATATGATACATGGTGGAAGAGGGAAATATTAAATTTTTTCATCAAAAAGTCCATTTTTACGCTAAACGGATATTACAATATCATACCATTTTGGTTCATTAAATCTAAACAACATGTTTTAAATATATGCAAATAACAAATGATTTTTTTAAAAGCTATTTTATTTATAGGTATTATGGACAATTATCATCGGGTAAATTTATGTGTAATGTCATGTCGAATAGGTGAACCCTTTGCTCTTAACTAGTTCGCAAGTCCTAAGACACGAATCAACAAGGGACCTACTAAATATTTATTTTACAGGTATTAATGAAGAACGTCAATCATAGATGTTGAACATATATATAACATAAAAAAGGAGTTGGGACATAAGCTAGATGCAAAGTAGATGGTTTGGACCAACGAAGAGAAAATGAGAAATGCAAGACCAGAGACTTGACAAAATTGACAATGATCTAAAACCCATAACAAAAACCTTTCATCAAAGGATCAAGCTCATCATAAAATTCATGAACAAGGTTGACACTCTCAAAGAAAGTTCACACCTAGTGTTAGTGATTCATATTTTGTATTCCCTTTCATTTAAATTTTGATAAAAAGAAAAAGAGAGTATCAATGGTAAAGAATGGGTATATTCGAAAATGCAAATGAGATATTTAAATTGAACATAATTACCCTTATACAAAAGACAAAATGTAAAAGGGAGGGACCTTATAAAATTAAATATTATGTAATATCAATTAAAACAAGGAAAAGGAGGCAGCCACAGAAATAAAAAACTTAAAATGTTGATATGTTAGCAAGATCAAGAAACGGTTATTTTGTTGAGATCTATAAATACCAGAAAACAAAATAGTAGAGGATTTTTCCCTCTTGGGAAACTAGAGACTACTTTACTCTAAGGAAAAACCACTACTTACTCTTCTTTTATGTTGTAATTTATCTTTTATTTCTTAATAAAAGAAGCCATCACTGGCTAAAATTTGTGCTACATATTTGTATTGTACTTTGAATTTGACATGGAGTATTCTTGTTATTTATTTTTACATTGGAAGGCTATAAGAATTAGTAATTCATTGTTTTTGTACTATTATTATCAACTGGTATTTATTCTTACTTATATTGCTTAGTTTTTTTTGTTGGTTTGGGTATGGAAATGTTACTTTCAACTATGTTTGTAGGTTATGCTCGGTTTGTTGTTCGTAATTTAAGGTTTATATAATAATATATTGTGAACTATTCCTAATTTATTATCTTGCATTTACTTTAATCATTTCTACACCCTCCTAGATCTATTCAAATAGGTTAGATGGTATATGGGGTGTAACCTACATTTTTAGTTTTAGAATATTCTTAGCTAGTTGTTAGTTACATTAGAGTTAATGTAATCATTAGCACAATGAACTAATTCCTTGGTATTGATTGCATCAGTTTTTATTGTCTTGCATCTATATTTTCTACTTTAATTAGTTTAGATGTTTGCATTTGCATTAGAATATTAGTTAAAATTCATTTCAATTTATTTCATTCAAAAATACTAAACGGTGGTCCGAGCTACAACTAGTAAAACACTGAATGGTAATGGTTGTAAGGCCAAAATCCAAATGGGTTTTTCTACACCAAACAAAGGATATTCTAATTGGTCCTCTCTTTTAGGGATAACCCCAACTATTGATGTTGGGAATTTTTCCTTTTCAATAGAATTAGTGCTAGCGGGGAAACCTTTAGCAAGTTGCCCCTTAGTAGAGTATATTTTTTCTTTCTACCTTTATCTTTATGGCTCTACCTCAAATATATCCATGGGATTCTAATATAGTATTGATCCTGCAACGTCCTTTGCATGAAATTCCAAGAAATGTAGTTAAATTTTTGTTGAAGTTCAACGGTGAAGGAAACATTACAACACTTGAGCATATTTGAAAATATAAATCTATATTATGCATGCTCATTATTATTCATGAATATGTGGTGTGCAAGTTGTTTTCTTTTAATTTCGAAGGTATGGTTTTGGACTGGTATAATTTTTTCCCATTTGTACAATTCATAATTGGTATAAGTTTAAAAGTGTTTTCCTAAATTATTATAAATAAGATTACAATATGGTTGAGGCGTATCAAAAACTTCATCAGCGAAGTGTTGGTATTTCATCATGAATCAGCGAAGTGTTGGTATTTCATCATGTTTCCTATCTCAATGGATGGATAGGATTTCTTCGGCTTCTATCTCTTCGGGTATCCTCTCCTAGAATTTTCTCCGAAGGATTCTTCCTCTGAAATCCATGGATCTCTACCACGTACCCTTCCCAATATAAACGACTAGGATTAACTCCACTCTTCGGGACTGTAACTGAGTATCGTTCCTCTATGTTTCTCTCCCTATCTCATGTGCATCTATGTCTCATCCTCTATTTGGATGCCTCCTCTAATCTACTGAAAATAATACAAGAGTTTATACATGAGGGGCTCGATGAGCTTCCCTCCAAGCTAATCTAGTGGTGTCAAATCACCATTGAAAAACACCTGACTACTGAGTCAAATTACAATGATGGAAATATGCATCAAATCATATACAAATCCCTTCTACCATTAACCACTTAATGGTGACCTTATCTCCAGCTTGTGGGAAGGCACAATTTGGCTCTTCCATCTTGTCAACATTAAATTCTTGGATCACACTTTAGATTCTCGAAGGCAAGATGAGAGGTTTCCACCTCTCCCTTCCTTGAATGTGCACCACATGCGTTAATCAACTGGCGTGTGTTGAGGAAGAGCAATGATCCTGCATCATACTTCTCGGCCACGGAAATGATGAGCTCCTACTCATGATCTTCCCAGCTCTGTTGAAATCCTCATTGATCCCAAACTTTCTCTTGGAGCTGTGTTTCTGCACCTCTGCTTCGTTGTTGTTGTTGTTGCATATTCCCTGCTACTCGTACAGGTTCTTTTCTGTCCATATTCCCCTTGCTGACCTCTTCTATTGATGACCCAAACATCAACTTCCTTATCTCCTAAACCATCTCGTCCAACTGCTCCATTGGCTAGATCTTATTTTGCAGACTCACTTGATGCAATTCTTCCTTATCAATGGGTAGATCACATCAACCCCCTGCATTATTTTCTTCATTTAATATGACCTTAGTTGGCCATTATGTTATAGTTCCCCTTCCTGCAAGCTTCTCATTACTGAGTTGCTGCCCAAATTCTTCCTCTAACAGATTTTCTCATGTCAACTCTGCTTGTGTTGGTTCAAACCCAACATCCTTTTTCTTCTCCTCATATGCTAATATGTCTCCTCTGGCATGGCTATCTCTTGGAAGCCACCTTTTGTTTTTGGATTTCCCAACCAATCCTCTAGTGCCTTTAACTCCATTTCACACTGAGTGAGTAACTCAACTAGGTGCTCCTCTGTTGGGACAGATTCCATTATCTGCTCCTCCTTCTCCATGATAGTCTCAACTTGTTATCCTTCAGTTGCATATGAAACATCTATGCTAGCATATCCTAAGATTCTTGGTGGGAATATCTTGACTCCTCCAATGACTAGAACGCTCCTCTGATCCTCCTCCTTGGTGATGAAAGTTTCCAACTTTTCATCATCTTCATTCACGCAGCTTACAACTCTGCATGAATATTCATGTGGGTGTGACCTTTTTTTCACCTCCTCTCCATTCGTTAACACCCCTTACTGACACAAACTCTCGGCTGAGCTCATATCTCCACCCTTTGCCACTTGGAAATTCGGGATGTCTCCTCTGCCCTCCTGTCAGTCTACGAGATCCATTGATCCCTTCTCATTTCCCACCTGGAAACCTATGAGACCTTTATCAGATCTCTTTCCCTTATGACTGAGGTTTTCAACATGCCTCAACCATATTTTTAACATCTATTGATGTCCTCTGGCCAACAACTTCTTAACAGACCAGTTAGTTTTCCTCTTCAAAGGCCATTCATACCTCCAACACACCTTTTCCTCCTACTGCATATTGAATGCTAGCCTCTCCATCTGGTCTCAGATTTCACTAAGCTCCTTATCCATATTTGCTTTGCTTTTCTATGGGAAAACTTCTCCTCGACTACGCTCATAACTTCCAACAACCATATTGCTTTACCTATAGCCCACCTGGATAGTTATCATCTACTACACACCTTGCAACAACTTCAACAAAGTGTCGTTATTTGTCTCCCTTGCCTATAGAAATCAATTCTACATTAGCTCTGATACCACTTTTGGTGTCAGAGTATCTCCTTTATCTCCTTCCTTCTACCTGAGAGAAAAATATGGCTTTGATACCACTTTTGGCACAGACCCCACCCCTCCTTCAGGGCTTCTCAACCTCCTGGTCTAGGATCATTCAATACCTTAGTCGAAGTGACTCTTTAGGCCCCTCATTGGAACACAAAAACTCTATCACAAGCCCTTCCTTTCTTGGCGTAGGTTATGTGGCACCCGTGGACCCTCTCCTTAGTGATTTTCAAAGTTTAATGCCAACGGTGATAACTCTCTATGATAGGATTCCCCTTTGATGTGACCACAGACTATGACAATGAACCAGATCCCTTTGTGACTCCGTGCATCAGAAATTTAGTGAGTTGATTGCTCTCCTTTTCCCAATTTTTGGATCGGTGAATTATCCAAGACCAAATCTATGGTCCATGTTTTCCTCACGCTCGACAACTGAGATCAAATCGTGAGTTCGGACTTCACAAGTCTTCTCTTCTATCAACTCCTTCCTTCCCGATTGTGAATCAGTGAAGTGTTGATCTTTCACCACGTGTCCTATCTCAATGGATGACTAGGATTTCTTCATCTTCTATCCCTTCGGGTATCCTCTCCTTGACTTTTCTCTGAAGGATTATTCCTCTGAAATCTATGGATCTCTACCACATGCCCTTCCCAGTATCAATGATTAGAATTAACTCTGCTCTTTGGGACTTTGCAGGTCCTTGACTTCTCGTTGCATACTTATTGAAATTTCCTCCTCAAGAATTAAGTTGTTCTCGAACTTCTTTTACACTCCTTGTAGAGTTCTGCGCAAAATCTTTTGTGACTTTGCTCGGCTTGAAAACCTCCAAGGTTCCCAGTTCCTGTACGTTCTTCAGTGAACTTTCTCTTGCCCTCCTGGAAACTTAATGCCTTCCTCCTAAGCTTTGTAAGATGAACTTACAATATCTTGGGCACATTCCTTGTGCTCGACTCAGTTCTTCAACGAATTCTCCCTTAGCCTTACGAAAGGTTTTAAGGCATCTTCTTTCCTTTGTTGATGGACTCTTGCAAAGCCTTCCTTCATCAGAATGTTCAGTAATTTTGGGATTCTCTTAAGGATTCCAACACTTCAAAATGTGTTGATCATGCGCATCCTCACACCAACTCGATGCCCTCCTGGAAGAGTACTTCAGAGTGTTCAGTAACTCTGGACTGTACCTTCCCTTATACAGTCTTTCCTTCCAAGGTACTTAACCACCTTGAAATTTATTCCTGAGTCTTTGAATTATTCTGGTATGCTCTCTTGGAAGTTTCTCTTCTAACTCCACTGAGTTCATATACACACTTCTTTCGTCGGTTCACAGAGCTTCCTCACTCTGTCGTGCACTCCTTGCACTTAACCTAGAGAACTAGACTTAATTTAACACACTTACAGATAGAAAATTATATCTCTATCCCTTCAGACGATTTCTAACATTCATCTACAATTAAAATCCATACAAATGATATTCATCCCCAAATATCCATTACACAGAGATTGATAATACGAAAAATGTCATTTTTCTATTAATGGTAGAATATCAAATTACAAATGTTTGAGTCCGGACTGTAACTGAGTCTCGGTCCTCTATGTTTCTCTCCCTATATCCTATGAATATGTGTCTCATCCTCTATCTGGATTCCTCCTCTACTCTACTAGAAACAATACAAGAGTTTATACATGAGGGGCTCGATGAGTTTCCCTCCAAGCTAATCTAGTGGTGTCAAATCACCATTCAAAAACGCCTGAATACCGAGGAAAATTGCAATGATGGAAATATGCTCCAAATCGGATACAAATCCCTTCTACCATTAACCACTTAATGGCGAACTTATCTCCAGCTTGTGTGAAGGAACAATTTAGCTCTTCCATATTGTCAACATTAAATGCCCAGATCACGCTTTAGACTCTCGAAGGAAAAATGAGAGGGTGATGCCTCTCCCTTCCTCGAATGTGAACCACACGTGTTAATAAGCTAGCATGTGATGAGGTGGAGTGATGTTCCTGCATCATACTCCTCGGCTATAAAAATCATGAGATCATGCTCATGAGCTTCCCATCTCTGTTGAAATCCTCTTGGATCACAAACTTTCTCCTAGAGATATCTTTCTGCTCCTCTTCTTCATTGTTGTTGATGCTACATGTTCCCTGTTGCTCATGCAGGTTCCTTTCTATCTAGCTTCCCCTTTCTAACTACTTCTATTTTTGACCCAACATCAACTTCCTTATCTCCTCAACCACTTCATCCAGCTACTCCATTGGTTGTCTCTTCTTTTGCAGGCTCACTTGATGCACTTCTTCCTTGTCAATGAGTAGATCACATCGACCCCCTGTGTTATTTTCTTCATTTCTTGTGACCTTATCTGGCCATTCTGCTGCAGTTCCCCTTTCTACAGGCTTCTCATTACTGATTTGTTTCCCAACTTCTTCCTATGACATATTTTCTCATGTCATCTCTGCTTGTGTTGGTTTAAACCCAGTATCCTTCTGCTTCTCCTCATGTTGGTATGTCGTTTCTAGCATGTCTATCTCTTGGCAGCCACCTTCTGGTTCTAGATTTCCCAACCAATCCTCTAATGCCTTTAACTCCATTTCCCACTAAGTGAGTAACTCAAATGGGTGCTCCTCTCTTGGGATAGATTCCAGTATCTTCTCCTCCTTTCCCATGACAGTCTCAGGTTGTTGTCCTTCAATTGCATCTACAACGTCTATGCTAGCCTCTCCTCAGTTGCTTGGTAGGAATATCTCGACTCCTCCAATGACCAGAACGCTCCTCTGATCATCCTCCTTAGTGATGAAAGTTTCCAATTTTTCATCATCTTCATTCACGCGGCTTACAACTCCGCACGAATCTTCATGTGGATGAGACCTTTTTTTCGACTCTTCTCCATCTGTCAACACCCCTTACTGACATGAACTCTCAGTTGAGCTCATATATCCACCCTTTCCCACTTGGCAATTTGGGATGTCTCCTCTTCCCTCCTGGTAGTCTACGATATCCATTGATCCCTTCTAATTTCCCACCTGGAAACCTATGAGACCTCTGCCAGATATCTTTTCCTTATGACTGAGGTTTTCATCATGCCTCAACCATATTTTTAACATATGTTGTTGTCCTCTGGCCAACAAATTCTTAATAGGCCACTTAGTTTTCCTCTTCAAATTCCATTCATACCTTCAGTGCACCTTTTCCTCCTACTACATCTTGAATGCTAGTCTCTCCATCTGGGCTCGAATTTCACTGAGATCCTTGTCCATCTCCGCTTTGCTTTTCTGTGGACAGACTTCTCCCCAACCACGCTCATAAATTCCAACTTCCATATTGCTTTACCTACAACCCACCTGGCTATTTATCATCTGCTACACACCTTGAAACAGCTTCAACAGAGTATCGTGCTTTGTCTCCCTTGCCTACAAAAATCAATTCTTCATTATCTCTGATACCACTTTTTGTGTCAGAGTATCTCCTTTATCTCCTTCCTTCTGCCTGAGAGATAAATCAAGCTCTGATACCACTTTTGGCGTAGAACCCACCCCTCCTTCGGGGTTGCTCAACCTCTTAGTCTAGGATCGTTCAATACTTGAGTCGAATTGACTCTTTATGCCCCTCGTTGGAACACAAAAACTCTATCACAGGTCCTTCTAAACAGGTCCTAGATATGTTAGTAGGGAAGAAATGATTTTTTTTCCTCAATGGATTCAACAGGTATAACTAGATTCGGATTGTTCCTGAGGATCAATACAAAAAAACATATACATGTCCATGGCAGACATTTTCCTATCGTATTCTACCATTCAGGTTATGTAATGCCCCTGACACCTTTCAAAGAGATGTAATTGGTATATTCTCTAATCTAATTCATGATTTTGTGGAAATATATATGGATGACTTCACGACATATGGTAATGAATTTTACGAGGCATTAGAAAATTTAGAGAAAACATTGATAAGGTGTAAATAATCAAACATTTCCCTCAGTAATGAGAAATGTGAAATAATGTTAATTGATGTCATTGTATTAGGGACTCACATATCAATTAAATGAATCCAAGTGGATCCAACGAAAATCAAGGTAATATTAAACTTTCCAACTCCACGTTCGCAAACAGAGGTACAAATTTTCTTGGGATATGTTGGATATTACCATCGCTTTATTGAAAATTTATCATGAATTGCACATCCATTATTTGCTTTATTTAAAAAAGGTTATGATTTTTTGTGGACAGAAAACTACTAGCATGCACTTGAAGAACTGAAAATTAAGGTGTCTAAGGTTCCTATTTTAAGAGGGCATGATTGGTCCCTCTCATTTCATATTTCTACGGATGCATCCGACACCACCATTGGAGATTTTCTAGGACAACTAGAAGGAAATGATCCACATGCAATCTACTACGTCAGCAAAAATATCACACCCGCAAAACTAAATTATAAAGTAACAGAGAAAGAGTTTCTTGCAATAATACATGCAATTAATAAATTTTGGAATTACATCACAGGATATCCAATTATATTGCACATTGACCATGCTTCCATAAAATATTTAATGAACAAGCCTATCACTAATGGCAGGGTAACAAGGTGGTTATTGTTACTACGGGAATATGATATAACCATCTTGAATAAACTAAGAAAGGATAATGTACTAGCTAGTTTTATTTCAAGACTTACATCTAACGAGAATGAGCCACCTGTAGAAGATTATTTTCCTAATGAGCACATATTTGTGGTTTCTACTAACTCTCCTTAGTTCGTGGATATCACTTATTACTTGGTTGGAGGTAGAATTCCATGTCATTTATATCCAAAGGAGAAACAAAAGATCGCCAAACCAAGTTTGAGGTTCTCATGGATCGGCGGTTGTCTCTTCTACAACACATTAGATCTCATCATTAGGAGATGTGTGTGAGAAGACGAGATCTATGAGATATTGAAAGCTTGCCACGATGGTCCATGTGGGGGCCACTTTGCAGACAAAAGCACTAGGTACAAGGTGCTACATCAAGGGTACTATTGGCCCACTATATTCAAAGAAACCAAGGAATATTTAAAAGGGTGCAATAGTTGCTAGCATGTGGGAATACCAGTGCAATCAGACGAGATGCCATTACAACCATAGTTGGTACTAGAACCCTTTGATAAATGGGCTTTGGATTTCGTAGGGACAATTAGTCATCCTTCCCACTGTAACTCCTACACCATGGTATGCACATATTATGTCACAAAATGGATGGAATCCAAGGCACTCCCAGTCGTAATAGAACAAGTAGTAGTTGTATTTCTTCATGAAGAAATCTTCACCATATTCGGGATACCTCAGGAAATAGTTATTGATGGAGGAACTCAATTCACTTCAATGCTTATTAGAGACTTGATGGATAAATACAAGATCAAACACAAGATTACCACACCATATCACATACAAGCCAATGGACTAGGGCCAAACAAAATTCTCGATACCATCATCACCAAGACTATCAGACTACAACTCAAGGACTAGGCCAACAGACTACTTGAATCTCTATGGGCCTACTGGATGACATGGAGGACTACCATCGGCTACACCCCATATGAATTGGTGTATGGAAAAAGAGTATTATTGCCAATTGAAACATAAATCTAAACACTTGGAATAGTTGTACAACTTGGAATGGACTTAACTAAAGCTCAGAAACAGAGACTCCTCTGAAGAAACAAACTTCGTCAGGATGCATTGCACCACACAACAACAATACAACATCAGGGAGCTTGGTGGCATGACAAGTTCATTAACAAGAATATATTCAAAGTTGGAGACTAGGCCTTGTTATTTGACTCTAGGTTCAAGGATTTCATAGGGAATCTCTACACTCGATGGCTCGAGCCTTATGATATTGATATTGTATATGACAATGGAGCCATCAAAATTTTCACCATTGATGACGAGAAAACTCCTCTGATGGAAAATGAACACAACCTTTGATTATATCATAGAACCCTATCCAAGGAATCCTTTCTGAAGAGAATCAGTAGTGTATGGTCTGACAATGCTCTAGATATTGTTAACAAGGGGGGGACCCCTACTAAATGATTCATTCCTGTGATAAAATAAAATAAAAAAATAAGCCCATGTCTAAAATCCCCTAGGGGCATGTTTTGTGAAAATAAACCATGCTAACGCAT
>ML789704.1:27437-46131 GCA_009831015.1 Picea engelmannii | reverse complement strand
GGGGGGGGGGAGGGCACTTCATAGTTTCATGATGGTTATGTCAGGATCCTTATAATCAAGTTTTTAATAAATAAAAAAATTTAATGAAGTATGTTTCAAGATATGAAGGGGAGAAGAATGTTGTTACTGCAACTCTGGTTGTTGCAACTCCTATTGCTTCAATTTTGGATTGTTGCAACTCCTACTACTATAATTTTGGCTTGTTTCAACTTTTATTGTTGCAACTCTTGTTGATGCAAATATTGTTGTTGCAACTCCTATTGTCGCAACTCCTGTTGTTGCGACTCTTGTTGTTGTGACTCTTGTTGCTGCAACTCATGTTTTTTAAACTCTTGTTGTTGCAACCCTTATTGTTGCAATTCCTTGCACTGCAACTCTACATGTAGATACTAAAAATCCACTTCTAAATTACTGAAACCAATTTGAGCGAAGATGACTCTTGTTGAGATACCATGTCAAGCCACAGTCATGGCCCTCATGTTGTTGCTACTTTGGAGCATTGTTACAACTCTGCACACCATTATTTCAACTCTTCCCATTGCTACAACTCCTCGTATTGTTGCAACTCTGAACTTTTCCGCAACTCCAGGATGATATTGTATCTTCACCCGTTGTTGCAAATCTAGGACGTTGTTGCATCTCTTCACATTATTGCAACTTTGTGTATTGTCGAAACTTCAGAACATTGTTGCAAGCATGACAACTGTTGCAAATATTCACATTGTTGCAACTCAAGATGTTGTTGAAACTCGGAAGCACTATTTCTCCCACTTGAATAGTTGTTACATTTCTTGATAACCAACACAATAGCTCGACAAGGTATGCACAATCATTACAAGGAATGGCAAGTCAGAAGGTATGTCTCTTGTATTTTGTAATGAGTAAGCAATGAATTTCCATAATTGTGACCTAATCACATCACTAAAACACCATCACACACTCATAATTACCCAAACCATAACATAATTTCCATGTCCCACCGTCATTCACATTCATACTTTGAACTCGCTACCCTCTGAACTATTCATACCGAGTTAAAACCATGGTCATTTGAGTTCTGAGTAGGAAAATGGGAGGCTCAATGAACCAAAGAGAGCCCACAGAGACCCTCTTGCTGGAGGCATACGAGAACATTGGAGAAATTTTCCATCAGAGAGGTTGGCTGGAATACCTAAACAACTGCGAGGGTATGATGATAATGTGGCTCTGGAATTCACTATCAATTTCAGGGAAATAGGGACAGAGGTAGCAGGGGTAGTCATGCAGGTAACATAGGATGTAATCGTAGAAGTGATTGGCATTCCTTAGACAAAAAAATGATGGTATTTTAAATGGAGGCCCAAGCTCAAAATTCTCAAGCAATTCCTGAAACTAGGGAAGCCTTGGTCAAGAAAGGCATAGGGTTTGACAAGACTTCATTGTTGAGCCCATGGAAAGACGTTTCCATCGTCATGCAGTGACACCTACGAGGTCCTCTATGGGGTTGTATACCTACAACACATATGTTTATTTGACCACCTGCGACATGGTAGGTGGGTCAACATGTCATTTTTTCTTTGGAGGACGCTGCAAAACATGGCCAAACAGGCATAGAAATCCATCTTCCCTCGAGAATCCCTCTCTCACCACAAGCTAATAAAACTTGTGGTCGACCATTCACTACATAGGGAGGAAAGGACATGGAATGAGGTGGAAATAGCACCTACCCCCGCCATAACCCCGCCCATAAGAGTGCAATTGTTGCAACTCCTCCACAAGACAATGACGTTACAACTCCAAAAGTTGAGGTCGTTGCAACTCTACAGGTCATGGTTGTTGCAACTCTAGACATTGTAACTATTGCAGCTCTAGAGGCAAAAAAAGTTGCAACTCCTGGAACTGTAGCCACTAAACAAGAAACCCCCAAGGGTTCTATGTTGGCACTCAAAGTTTTGGGTTGATTTTTGTACATGTGCACAAACAAAGTTGTGCGCACTCTTTCTAAATTATTGCATGCACATAAGGATGTATGTAAGAGGAACGTGCCAGATTGATTTTTTCTACAACATGACTAGATTAAAGTCTACCAAGTGTGCATCAGCCCGAGTTTTCTTAGTTGCACTAGAAAGAAAGAAGATGCATGTCGAAATCAAGAAATGAATCACTAGGAAATCTTCCCTAATGATTACTGCCAGCAGCATACGAGGACCTGGGAATGCTAGAGGATGAGCTAGCTAGGTAGTTAAGATTGCCATTGATATATAAATTATATGTAGAGATTTGGAATATACCAGAAGCATGTGAAGCAGTTTTTTTATACAAGAAAGTGGAGCGAAGCAGAAAGAGACAACACTCCCCAGTAGAGAAAGATATAAAAGGAAGCAATAATATCATAAATAGGGTTGGTTACCTAACTAGATGTTGATGAGAATATATGCATTGAGTCCTTAGTATCGATCTTTCTCTGAGCCTATTGTAATGTTGTACTGCTTTTGAATATACTTTTGTGTTTACTGTATGTCTTCATTTTGAGCAAAGGCGCCTTACATAGTGGGTTACAATTATGAGGATTTATATAGAGAATATATGAAGTTCTATGGTTGTCATACATATCTGTTATGCACAATGTATACCTCTTTTGTGATGGAATGAATCTAGTAATAAAGATGTGACATTTATGATATTTTCTATGTCTATCATGTACGAGTTGAATATGTGTGTGTATTGTTTTAATTCTTATTCCTAATAATTTGTCAAATACGAGTCACATGGGTGCTAATCCCAATGAATATTCATGTGTTTATCCTTCATCCCTATCATAATACCTTATGGTCTCTGTGATCCTCTCTACATTTCGGGTAAGACCTTCTTTGGCCTTTGTTGAGGATTGATATGTCGGTGCTCCAGGGTTTTTGTTGGACAACTATGGATGAACCCTGAGTCTAAACTCCTTGACGTTAAGAAGGACACGCGCAAGCATGGATCAAAATTCCCAACAATAGGTTCTGTTGTTGGGACCTGGAAGTCTTGTCGGGAATGATGAATGCAAGAGATGAGGTGGCATCCATATCTGGAGGATATTCAAGACTGGTTGATTGCAAAAGAGCATGAGTTTTCCCTGCGAGAAAACCAAGGACTGAGGGTGAATGTCAACCAATGGAAGGATTGGTGTATGTACACATATATGCGTGAGATTTTCTTTGTTGAATTTCCTTGTTTATTATTTGAATGCATAAGTTCCAAAAACCTAATTTAAAATCCTGATGTATCACAAAGATGAAAGAGATCAAGCAAAATGAAGGCGAGACCATATGGGATTATGACTAGTAGTTTAAAATTTTGTTAGATATGATGATGTTCCAAATCCAAGATGTGCAGCACAAGAATGGTTTATTGCGGGGTTATTTCACCATATTTGATTTCCACTCACTGAGCAGAAGGTGATGACTCAAGTGGAGGTTGTAGAAATTCCATGCATCTGGAAGTTACGTCGAGAGGGGTGAAGACATCAGCAGGTTTGTCACAGGAGCAGTCACAACTAGCCAACTTGATGATGCAACTATAGGATATGGCTAAGACAAAGGTCATGTGTTAGCACGTATGGTGTACCACCTATCACTCATAATGGAATCAGAGAGATGAATTCCCTGTCCTACCAAATTATGCAGCAACGGGCGCACTGAGTCCATTTTCATATGGGAAGATGAAATGGTGTGAAATATGCAAACCTTACAAAATTACCAGATAGGGACTCATACTCCATTCTGTGAGTTCTGTAAATCCATCAGGAATTATGTCAATATTTTTCAATCACTCCAGTTAACATTGCAAGATAATACATGCAATGCCTTCTAGGTATAAGACAAGCAGAAATGTGGTGATCACGGTGGTGTGAAAAGAGGTGGATACCAAGGAGGTCCCTGAGGTGGATGTGGGTGCGGACACAGTCGAGGATATGGCAGAGGGGAAGGTAGACGCCCCACGTGTTTTAATTATGGTGAGATTGGTTATGTCTCATGATTTTATACCAAACCATGCATGCTTTGTGCATATTGTTATAGTCCCTAGCATGTTATCAAAGGCTATTTTGACTTACTAAATAAGTGGGAGGACAAGAAGACCAATTCTAACATGGTGTATGCAGAGCCACGCAAGAATAAGATGAAGAATGAGGAAGTTTATGTCTAGGTAGTAACTCGAGGAGGGGAAAAGACAGGAGAAGACTGTGATAATGGTGAAGGCTTGGGTCAAAATCTAAATGGAAATATAAGGAAGGCACCTCAACCCCCTCCAAATATTGATGTTTCCCAACAAAAGCAGTTTTTGCGCGTTGCATAGAAAGCACTGGAAGAAGAGAGAGAGCGTGAGGAGCTATAGCGTGCAACTAAGAGGTCACTTGAGGAGACTTGGATCTAGGAATAAGTGCATAGGGTGACACAATGGTCACTGGAAGAAGCTTAGATATACAAAGAAGTACAACACGTGATGCAAAGGTTTCTAGAAGAGGCTCACGTGTGTGAGGAATTTTAGTGTGTGACACAAATATCGTTGGAGGAGGCTCATGTGCGTGAAGAAGTCCAGCACACGACAAAATTTTCAATAGAGGAGCTCGTATATAGACTAAGCTATGACGCACTAAGCAGAAGGCATATGAAGAACAAAACTAGGAGGAATTGCAATGTGCAGCACGCTCAGAGGTCTTACATGAACTAAGTCACAAGGAAGAATATGAAGACCAAGTAAGTTCTTTCTTTCTTTGTTGTTTGCGTTTGTTGAATGATATAGAAGTTGCAAGTAAGTTGACTAAGATTTTAGCTACTTGCATGAAAGAAAAAGGAGTGGAGGTTACCATATCAGCTCTGATGCTAGAAAGACATGTATGTCGTGTTAGCAAGAAAAAGAGCACCGGCCAAGAATTTAAGATGACAACAGAGCTTGGTGGCTATGACATGGATGGAGTCATGTTGGATCTGGGGTCCGACATGAATATTTTGTCGAAGAAATATTTGGATCTTATGGGTAAACCTAAGTTGATCTGGTTTCCCATCTATCTCTTCTTGGCCAATCAATACAAGATCTACCCAATAGGTAATTTGGAGCAAGTGGAAGTAAAGATAGAAGGATTAAAAACAAAGGCTGACTTTAAGGTCATCGAGATTATGGATGAATCGGATCCATATCCTAAATTATTGGGTATTGACTGGACATTTGATAATAATGCAGTGTTAAGCTTGAAGAAAAGGTAGATGTACTTTGAAATAGACACCATGCACGTAGTCCCACTCCTATATCCATATGAATGTGAGCGGTATAATGAGCTGTTGGATGAGGATGTGTAGATATCATTCATTGAAAACATGTATAAGATCACAGGACGTAGGGAGGACTACATAAACCCCATCGCAGATGGAAAGTTAATATGGAGAAGTGTCAAGTCTTATGACATGGGTTCTGATGATGCCATGGATAGGTTGTAGAATAATCTCTACGAAGTTTCCATTCACATATGTGCAAGGATATCAAAAGTAGCGCAATGGATTGAGTCTTAGCTATGTGATGCCCTAAGGTTTGATGGGATTGAGCCAATGGAGAGGTTCCTTATATAGATGGATAAAATCATTCTCACAGAGCAGAGACTTCAAGCCATGGATGTAGTGGTTCAAGGATAATTTCGCGGTGTCGGGTGACACATTGCCTGAATATTCAAAGTTGGGTGCAGGTAGTTGAGTTCATAAAGGTTTGGTTTATCCCATCACTGACTACAAACTAGCCAACCGATACATGCGCATTGAGGATCCTCAGGAACACATTTTTTTGTGAACAACGTTGGACCTCTAAGAACATCCCTCTAGCCCAATGGGTCCATCATTTTGTCCATGTAATGGACATGGTCCCGAGAAGCTGGTATATTCAAGAAGAACTTAGGAGGAAAATAGTTGAGTGGACCCATATGAGTTCCCATTTTTGTTCAACCTTTAGCTCCACAATAGAAGATCTGGTTCAATGAGAGTTGCTTTGCCGAATTAAGGATTTTATTTTCCATCAGCATCCAAAGGACACTACCCCCAGGGTGGTCCTCTCATACCATCAGTCGATGGAAAAAATGAAAGAAGTAGTCCATTTCTCAAATATTGATATGTACAATATTGATGATGATGACCCCCGCAGCATCCATATCAATGAGTTAGAAGGAGAGCACACACTAAATGGTAAAGTAGCAAAGACGACCACACATGACTATAATGGCTTGATCAAGAACAAGAAGCACAATATTGTCACTCAAGAAGCACTCGATATGGCCATAATTCGAGATTATTGGGATACGAAGATGGTCACTCAGGTTGTTGACCTCCTTATGGAAAATGAGGACTTTTTTCCCTGGAGATTTTCTGAGATGAAAGGAATTGCAGGATCATTGGGAGATATGAAGATTCAACTTAAACTGGATGCCAAATTGGTCAAAAAGAATCCTTACCGCTTAAATCCCAAGTACAAGGAAAAGGTGTGAAAAGAACTAGATCGAATGTTCGATGCCAGGATCATTATCCCTATAGAGGATTCTAATTGGATTATTCCTATGGTCATACAACCTAAGAAGATAGGAGAAATTCACATTTGTGTTGATCTCAGGAGTCTCAACGTAGCCTGCATCCATGACCCTTTCCCGACACCCTTCATAGATTAGGTGTCGGAAAATGTCGGTGGCTAGGAAGCCTACTTATTCACAGATGGCTTCTCTGGATATCATCAAGTTCATATCAGAGAGAAAGATCATGCCAAAACCACCTGTGTGACCGAATGGGGGTCATTTTCATATACAGTCATTCCCTTTGGCTTGAAAAATTCTCCTGCAATGTTTTCATGGATAGTGGTCGCAACCTTCAAGGAATTAATCCACACGTTCCTTGAGTTATACTTGCACGATTGGACTGTGTTCAGTCTATTAAAATAACACATGCAATATCTTCAATTAATGTTGGATCAATTTCGCTAGCTACAGATATCGTTGAATTTTAAGAAATGTGTCTTTTGTACACCCTTTGGTATATTGTTGGGCCACATCATGTGCAAGAATGGATTTCTTGTGGACCCAACTAAGATTGTCACCATCTTGGATATGGTGGCTCCCACTTCAATTCACGAAATGCATGCAACATTGGGTCCTAAAGGATACTATCGATGGTTCATCTAGAATTATGCCTAGATTGTGGCTCCATTGGAAAAAAAATTGTGCAAGGATACTAAGTATGAATGGACACAGGAATTCCAGCAAGCCTTGGACACCCTCAAAGAAAAACTGATCATTGTGCCCATTTTGGTTTTTCCTGATTGGTCGAAGCTCTTCCATATCCATGTCGATGCTTCGTCTATCATGTTGGGTTTCATTCTTGCACAACCAAGAAAGAGAAACATCGATCATCCAGTCTATTTTTCTAGCTGAAAGTTTTCCGATGTTGAAAAGAATTATATGGGCCATGGCATGGTATATGCCTTACAAAAATTTCACCACTACTTACTCGGGTCAGCTTTCAAATTCTTCACTGATCTCTCTAATCTCAAGTATATGGTCAACAAGTTGGTGTTGAGTGGAAGAATCTGTCATTGGTTGTTTCTATTTCAAGAATTTGATTTTGAAGTTGTCATTAATTTTGGCAAACACATTATTAGACTAGATAATCTATCATGGATTCAGACTAGGAAAGTTGCTACGAGCTTCGATGATGAACCCCCTAATGAGAAGCTCTTACGGTTCGATGTTGTTCCTGATCAATTGGTCGAATATTATAATTTCTCATAACTGGACAAGCTCCCACCAAGTATACTCCCACGCAAGGTCAATAATTGATGACCCATAGTGTTGATTATCAATTTATTGTCGTACAATTGTATAAGTTGGGTGCAGATGGAATCCTACGTCGTCATTCTTTCGAACATGAATGGAACTCCATCCTATACAAGGCACATGAAGGTATTGTTGGAGGCCACAATTTTGGTAAGGCTAGCGCACAAGGATTTGGTGGCCATCTCTCTTCTCAGACTCTAAAGACTACTGCAAACACTGCGATGTATGTTAACATGTTGGAAAGCCCTGTCATATGGATGAGCTTATGTTGTTCCCTGTGAATGCACTTGAGTTCTTCAAAAAATGGGAAATATATTTTTTCAGGCCCATGAATATTTATGTGCATCACACAACGGCATGATACATCATTACCATGACTAAATACCTCATGAGGTGGGTCGAAGTGGCACCAGTAAAATATTATAAAGAAAATACAGCGACGTGCTTCATTTTTTAGAATGTCATCATCAGATTTGGATGTCCAAGAGTGATAATGAGTGACGAGGGGTCACATTTTGTGAATGAAACTATTCAACAACTCACTCAAGAGTTCATGATCCATCACTAGAAGAGCACCCCTTATCACCCTCAAGTCGATGGAACAATGGAAGCTTTTAATAAAAAAAATTAATATGCTCTAACAAAAGTTTGCAATGTGTAGCATGATGATTAGGATCATCGGATCCCCACAATCTTAATGGCTTATTGAATAACATATAAAAAGATGACAAAGCACACACCATTCTAATTTGTCTATGGAAAAGAAGCAGTCATGTCGCTAGAATTTGTTGTTCCTAGCCTCCAGGTTTCCCTAGCCACTCAGATGACCATTGATTAGTCTCTTCAGCATAGGTTAGAAGAGGTAATGGAACTAGAGAAAGACCGATTGATGGTCAGTTTTATTCAAGTGGTCAAAAGAGAAAGACAGAAGGTAGGTTTGAGCAGGTTTCTAGATTTTCAAATCAAGTTGATGTTATGGCATAGATATAGGGTCTGGATCCAGTCTGAAAATTCACATGGGTTTTGGAAGAGTTTCTCGATGCTTCAATCCATTGAAAGGGAAAGTAATACAATTTGGATAGTTCACACATTCCATGAGTACACAGTCAGTTATACCACCCCATTCCCCAACAAGCATCTTCACTACGACGGATCGGATATATCAATCTCCCCATAAGTCAAATTTCACCACCAATTTCTAATTGTTCTTCAAGACACCCCCTCCATCACATCGTTCTTTCTCTCCTTCATCATGTTTCCCACCATATATACTTTATATATATCACCCCTCTGACACTCTTACTAGAGTAATTCTCCACGCCCCCTTCCATAGCACCTCCATCCATGACTTCCTTCATCATTTCGTTGGTATTTTCTCCACCTCCCTTGCCTTTTCTCTATATTTCCCCGCTCACATGTCATGACATGGATTAGAAAATTGTCCATACTCTGTTATTTCCAGTTCAACCAAGCAACTTCGATGCCTTCCCTTCATTTTTCATGTAGAATGTCATTATGTCACCAATTTCTTGGTTGTGGTCCTTCCTCTATCTTTCCTAGAAAGTATCATCTCAGTACACCACAGTTATCTGAACTATGTTTCATACTCACAATTGTTCACCAGTTGTCTCAGCACATAGTTGCGTGAATAGCCACCATGCATCATCATCTTTTTTGATGGGAAGGTATCCTACTCAATGGCTCGCCAGGTACCCTCCTCCCATCTATCAACATGGATATGGCCTCTATAGTAGTGATCCCCGGGTGAATACATATATCAATTCTCATGGTTTCTCACCCTACTCCCACACCTCACCATGGATCCTTAACCCCTTCGTAGTATAAAGGTCAAGACTGCTAGCTCAGTCTGGCCTCTACAGAAATAAAAGACAAGTAGAGAATGATACTCTATCTTGATGGAGCCTCAAATCTCTTCAGTGCTCGATGATTGTTGGTGGGATTTAAACAAATCCTCCATTCCCCTCCATAGAAACTAATGAAGGTTCCATAATGACAATCTGACTGCATGCACTCCAACTCCAACTTTCACCATGCAGCCTACTTGATTCATTCATAGACCTAAGTCGAGTTGCAACTACATCTTGCATAGATGATTTTATCTTACTCAGGCCTGGCCGTAAGCACAAATTGTTTTGAAGAATGATGATTTTCTCTTACTCAAATTGTCCACCCTTAGAACTTTCAAGTGCTGGCTCGAGGACAAGCTAGATAATAGTGGTGAGGGCTTGTTGGCACCTAAAGTTTTGGGTTTTTTTTTGCGCGCGTGCATGAACAAAGTTGTGCATGCTCATTCTAAAGTATTGTGTGCACATAAGGATGTATGTAATAGGAGCACTCCATATCAAGTTGATACAACATGCTTATCTTAAAGTCTACCATGCATGTGTCGGCCCAAGTTTTGTCAGTTGCACCAGAAATCAAGAAGATGCCTGCCAAAATAAAGAAAGGAATCATCAGGAAATATTCTCGAATGATTATTGCTAGCATCATACGAGGATGTGGGATTTCCATAGGATGAGTTGGCTAGGAAATTGATATTTCCATTGATACAAAAACTCTACATGGAGAGTTGATAGATACCAGAAGCGTGTGAGGCAGCTTTGTTAGACAAGCGAGTGGATCAGAGAAAAAAAAATAGTGCTCCCTGGCAGAGAAAGATATAAAAGGATGCAGTAGTATTAGAAATAGGGTTGGTTAGTTATCTATATGTTGATGAGAAGAGATCCATTGAGTCCTTAGTATTGAGCTCGCTTTAAGCCTATTGTAATATTGTATTACTTTTGAATATACTTTTGTGTCTATTGTATGTCTAAGTTTTGAGAAAAGGCGCATTGCAGGATGGGTTGTAATTCTGAGGATTAATATAGAGAAGATATGAAGTTCTATGGCCATCATATATATCTATTTTGTGAAATGTATACCTATGTTGTGATGGAATGACTCTAGTAATAAATATGTGACAGTTATGATCTATTATGTGTCTATCATGTATRATTTGAATATGTTTGTGTATTGGTTTAATTCTTAKTCCTAATAATTTKTCAGATATGAGTCAGGTCCCAATMCCAATAAATCTTGGTGTGTTTAGMCTTCATCCCTRCCACAAGACCTTATGGTCTCTGTGATCCTCTCTACATCTTGAGTGAGACCTTCCTTGGMCTTGGCTGAGGATTGATATGCCRATGCTCYGGGGKTTTTGTTGGACATATTTGGATAAACCTTGGGTATAAACTCCCYTKCATTAAGAAGGAYGGGCRCAAGGGTYRATTGAAATTSCTCAACAAAATGAGGGCAACCACGACAATGACATAGAGATCACAAGGAGAAAACCTGTGACCAAAATAYTGTCGAGGACAAGGAAGAGGGYAGCATATMCGATGACCTAAAWGAAKAAAAGGGAAAGAAATRATGTTGCCACCTAAAAAAGGAAAACCCCTACTATTACACAAGAACCAGCAAGAGAGAACAGGTTGAAKAAATAKTTGAAGCACAAGACACKATGGGGGATGGACAAAACTCTATAGAGCATGTACCTAATGAATAAATCGGGGTAGAAAACCTTGTTGTTACACAAGAACCAACAAGGAAAACCCTAGGAGAGGGCCTTACTGCAATTTTCGAAGCCTACACTGATGATGAAGACATTGCAACTCCGAAATTAAATGAGGTCATTGTTGCCCCAAATCCAGCCAAAATCACACAAGCTAAAAGAGTAAGTACCCCTTTTCTTGTGCCCTTATATTCATTACTTTTAAGAAAGTAGTGGGTGATTGAGAAGAAGAACATGAGGCTTCAAACCTGTCTGAAATTGTTAGGGGTTGAACTTAGGAAGAGAGGTAGTTAGATAAGCTAGACCACCTTTCCTAGGCAGCAGGACCCATTTATGTAGAACCATCAAATGAGAGTCACCCTACTGCACCAGCAGTGGACATTCACCCTGATGTCCCAAAAGCCATCCAACTCACTGAACTAGCAGAGGACACCCACCCTACTGCAATAGGAAAGGGAACTCTCCTTACTGAACCAATAAAATACAACTACCCTACAATCACAGAGGGTAGTATTCCTACTAAGCCAGCAAAGGAAGCTCCCCCTGCTAAACTAGTAGAAGCTAGTCACCCTATTGAGCCAACGACACCCATCCCACTACCACAAAATCCAATTTCCTTGTTGTCACACAAGAACCAGTAGAGGTCAATTACCCTGATATCACGCAAGAACCAACAGAGGCCAATTTACATGTTGTCACACAAGAACCAATAGATTTCAGTCACTCTCTTGATACACCAAAACCAGTAGAGGAAGCACTAGATGGAGAAACAATGCAAGAAAAATAAAAGGACCCTATTTTTACATAAGAAATGGTAGGGGGAATTTTAGGATAAGTCCTTCCTGCAATCCTATAGGAGTACCAAGAAGAGAAGGACCTTATTGTTACACAATAACCAACAAGGGAAAATTTAGGTGAAGGTCGCATTGTAATTTTGGAAGGCTATCAAGATGAGGAAGAAGTTGATACTCCTGAGGAAGGGCACATAGATGAAGACATCAACCACCTCCGAGGGAGTCTCACCCTCTCAGAGTCAAAGTGACCGATTGGTTGCATGAGTACATGCAACGATTTTGGCTAGGGGGAGATGACAGGTGCTCAAATTGTCATCTTTGTAGCACCCGTCCAATACTTTTTGTACACCTTTTTCCCATTTCAATTTCCACATTAATACACTTTTCATCCATAATGATGCATTTTTAGTCAAGGTATAATCACTCACTCAATATGTCATTTCAATACTTATTCATATGCATTTTTCAGGAGATTATTACCTTTCATGCTAACAATTTTTTATAGGAACAAAGTTTCACAGGTACCTTCTGTTAACATTAGGTTTTGTATGATCAAAAAAATTTATTAGGTGGTCCAGGTATTTATTTAGTTGCAGGTCATGTATGTGTGTTATATTGATTAAATGTGTCATATGGTTCTATAGTAAAAGCTTAGCTTGGTCATTTGGTCAATTGGATTCCTAGATAATATCATGAAATTTTTTGGGAGAGATCGTGTGTTTCTTCATCAGGCGAGCATGGGAAAAATATTCAAAAGTAGTTGCTTCAGGAAATTAAAGTTACAGTAGGAATTTGATTTAATCATATATTTCAAACCGTGCATCCATTTTCCACAAAATTTAGAAGGGAAATACATTAGGGTAAGATGAAAAAACCCAGTGAATTTCAAGTCAAATTAATTCATATTTTTTTAGAAATGAGCCACCGTCACCTACACCCATTTTTTTTTTAACCATGAACTGGGTTTTTCTCAAACTTTGTGTGCTAAAGAATCATGATGATATTAATGTGCTGACCAAAAATCAGCCCAACCCAGTTTGGAATTTGGTAGAAAAATGGAAATAAGCAGCTACAATTTTTCTTATAACGTTTTCAGTTTGAGAATAGGGGAAAATGTTGTCAGATTACCAAAGATCATGCAGCGCTCTGTTTGCTAAAAAATATTCCACGCTACGAGATGTGTAGGTTTTGGCAGAATATGGAAATCTTCATCAACAACAAGATCAATGCATCAATTATTATTATGTCCTAATCATAGTAAAATTTGAACCCCAAATATTATGCTTTAGCTCTCCTTCCTTATCAAATCAACTCATTTTGGGAATGGTCAAAGTAAATCCCTTGAAATTAGGATATAGAATAAATGTTATCTTATATTTTGTTTCTAAGATCCTAATTTCTTGTAACAGCTGCTATGATTAGTCATTTGGATTATTCGATTCCCTTTAGGATAGAGTCAAGCATATGATATGTAATTTCTCTATATATTGTATGAATAAAAAGAAAAGGAAAGGGGGTTATGTGTGGTATGGAAACTCTGTCATTTTTGTAAGGAATTTTGAAGCACATATTTGTGATTAATATTTCATCTTCAAAGAAACTTGAGAGTTATGTTATCAGAATTGTCTTCTCTATGTTATTCATATTACTCTTCTTTCTTCATTTCAATAAAAGGTCAGTTTTTTAGAATCGAGAACCTCTCATGTTTTATGGAATCTTGGACAATGGAGAGTTCATTATAATTTCCCATATTATATAATTTTATTCAAATGTTTCCTTTCCAATCGACAGAAAGAATTTATGTTTACTAGAAATTCAATCTTATGATATTATAGAACTGAACTAGAATAGCTTAATTATGTGATTCATATTTGTTCATCTTATTTCTTTCACCTACCACCCTAAACTTCAATATGTCTAACAACTAGCTTGATGGCCTATGATACATGAGTGTTTTAACAAATCTGAGCATTGCCCCAATTTTAGAACCTGAGTTAAAGTATTCCATAACCACCAATTTTTACCAACCCAATTAAACCCATATCAATTTCTGAGGTACCCTAGCTTCGCTCTCTTGTAGTCAAGAGTCATTTTTAGGGATAACACCTTCCCAACACAAGATTTGTAATCCATGTTCAAGTGTATTTGTTACAACTTTGGTCATTGATGCAAATCCCAGTGATGTGACTCTGACCATTGTTGCAACTCATAGTATTGCGTGTATCATTGTGTTGTAACTCTCACTACAGACCGTTGTTACAACTCCGTAACAACTCATGGTTCAACCGCACAACTGTCATCAGAGATCATCGAGTCAGTCAACAACCGCTCAAGAACACGTCAAGGGAAATTGGGCGTCAAAATGGAATGGAAAACTCAGCCACCACTTGTCGTGGCTGATTTAGTCAGTGTGTGTTGGCATATAATGGGAAGACATGGGGTTCAACATTAATTCACCAACAAAACCATAAAGATACCTACCCTTTCGGCATCACCCGCAAGCACGTGAAGTCTCACCCAATGTACCTATGGGGACTATAGGAACCAGGATTTTGTTTTAATTAAGGGAATGGAGACCGTTCTAACATTCATTCAACATGCAATATACCTTATGCACAGAATCATAATAGAATAAAAATGCATGGAAGATTCATATTTCTTAATCATTCAACATGTGCGCAGAACCATCAAATACATATTCATATTAACCCTTAAGAATCTATTACAAGTGCACAATAAACAGAGTAAACCAAGACATCATGACAACAAACACATCATAACATAGGAAATTAGCGTGGGTCACCCTAACTGGGATACATCCACAACGGTCGGCTTCTTATATTATTCATTCATATTCGGTCCTTACAATAGGTGTGCACTACGCTCACATAAGATACATAAATTCTACCCAAAATTCCATAGTCATTCATGCATACAGTGCACTCTTAGCTCATTTCGTCATATAACTCCCACTACTTCAATGCTTCAACAACTACAACCCTACTTTCTACCCAAAACCCATGCATATGTATACATTGATACTAAGGCTTAGCCCGTTACAAAAATGTACCAAAAGGTCTAACTACTTCTAACTAATTTATGTCTTATGCACGCGTTGACTCCTGAAAATGCGCTAATTGTCTCTTCCTTTCCTTTGTGCGTGTTGCTCCTTAGTCGACTTGTCACATGGTTTTCTCCTAAATGATTCTCAAAACATGTTCAAAATGACTTGCTCCAACATGCCCCCAACACTGACCTGTGGCTCATCCTGAGCCACTTCAAGATTTCTTCTAGGTCTCCTTGAACTTCTAAAATGTTTCCCTTGCAACTATGATCTTTTCCCTTTATTCTACTTCCCACATTGATATCTCTTCTGCAGTAATGCTAACTTAAGACAGTCTTCCTGGGAAGTACATGAGTCGAATAAGCATGGAACTCCTTCTTAACTTTCTCCTTCAAATTGGGTAGATGGTTTTCTTGTTTCTCCGGTATCTGAGATGTTACAAAACCCAGGGTCTTACTTCACATAAAATCTCCTTCCTTTGTTATTCATGTCCTTATTCTTCTTCTTGACCCTTCTTTGTTTCTTGTGTCTCCTTTTGCATCGTTTACGACCTCGTGAACATCATGTTCTGGGAAATTTCACCAACCTCGGAGCTACTGCTTTCACTCTTAGGACTTCTTTCTGCAACAGTGATGTTGCTTTCTTACCACGTTGCTTATTTGTGGTTTTTTTAGAAGCTCCTACTTTCTATGACACCATAACCCTTTGAACCACACCCAACATTCTCTGCAACACACTTGAATTTCTCTGCACCACTAGCTCTATGTTCTATTGAATATGATTTCCTTATCACCCCTTTTTCTACTATTATAGCTTGTTGCGGGTTGTTATCTTTCTTTGTGTGTCCATCATTTCCAGTCCCATATAATTGTACTCTTATGAAATGCTTTCCTTATTCTGTAATAATTATGTATCACCCAACAGATCCTACATTCAATTTACCAGCATGTCCACATCTTCATCACCGCTCTTCATTTATGACTATGTGTTTCCACTACTTCATCATTATGATTTCTCTTTAATGCATGTCTCATCATGTATGTTTTTTAATGATTTTCCCGCCCTCTACGTCGATCTTTGTCGCACTTCAATCATCCTTCTTGTGTACAATTCCTTCCTCTTTCTACATCTCTACGACATTTTCTAGCTTTATCTCCTTACTCATTTAACCTTATGCATCACTTCAACCTTCAAATTATTTTGTTGCTTTTCTTATTTTCTTTTTTTTTCTTCTATAATACACTATAATACAAGTATTACTGTACACATACTGCATGCTTAGACTAGTCTGCGAAAGTGCGGCTATCCCTATACAGTTTTAGTTGACTATCATTAACCATTCCTTCCACAACTTCTCCATTCAGTTTCTCCAATTGAAAAACACTCGCATCTGTTACAAATATGATCACATATGGACCTAGCCAATGCATATGAAACTTTCCAGGGTACTGCAAAAACTTGTTGCCATAAAGAAAAACTAAGTCTCATGCTTGGAACTTCTTCTATTTAATGTGTATGTCATGCCATGATTTCTCGTGCACTTTCCAAACTTGCTGATGGAAACCTATGACAAACCAGTCCTCTTCTAAGTATACTAGATCTAACAATATCTTCTTTATTGTGTCAGAATCTGTAAGCTCTGTCAGTGCAGCAATAGGCAGGCTTGGTGCAATGAATTCCATAGAAATAAGAGCTTCTTGGTCATACACTAGTTTGAATGGGTTTTTTCTTGTCAACTTCTTACTTGTAGTTCTATACACCCATAACACTGCTGGAATCCTCAAATCGCAATCGTCTCAACTTACAATACACACCTTCGTCAGTACATGTTCTAGTATCTTATTGAATGCATCCACTGTTCCATTTTCATGAGGATGATACGATGTGCTCTTCTGATAATGAATCTGAATCATCTTATTCAAAAAATGAGTTCCCTGATAACTCATAAGAACTCTCAGGCATCCAAATATTCTCACCACATTTTCAATTAAAAACCACGCAGTTGTCTCCATGCTGCAATCTCTGATTAGTTCTACTTCAGCCCATCTGGTCAAGTAATCTATTGTAGTAATGATGTATCTAGCTCCTAACCTCTTTTTTGTTGGATTAATCATTCCAACAAAATCAACGACTCATTTATCAAAATCCTATAATGTCACTTGTAATACTAATGGCATCTCATCTCTCCTGGAAGGCTTCCCAATTATTTGGAAAACATCACAAGTCCTACAAAATTCATAAGAATCCTTATGAAGGGTAGGCCAGCATAATCATGTGTGCAAAATCTTTTGAGTTTTTTATTTTCCTGCATAGTTTTCTCCTGCAACCCCTTCATGTGCCTCTGAAAATATCATATGGCTTTCATTTTCTAATACACATCATCGCAAAATACCATCTATGCCTAACTTGTACAAATTTCATGTTATAAGTTGATAGTTTGTGACCTTCACTACTAATTGATTCTTTTGTGCAACTATAAACTTAGGTGGGGTTACTCCTGTACTCAAGAACTGAACTATGTCTGCAAAATATTCATCAACCATTTGTAATGTAAATAAGTGTTTGTCTGGTAAATTTTCATCCAAGTTTCATGCATCTTCTCCTAATAGTATGTGCGATAAGTGATCATATCTTGAATTAAATTTTCCCAATTTCACAATTACCTCAAAGTCATATTCTTGAAAAAATAATAGCCATCTTCATATTCTCCCCCCCAACACTAGCTTATTGAGCAAATGTTTTAGTGCAGAATGGTCTGTGTACATCTTAAAGTGTGAACCCATCAAGTAATGTTTAAACTTATGCAATCCATACACCATTGCTAATCCTTCATGTTTTGTAGTAGTATAGTTTTGTAATGTAGTTGAAAAATTCTTTCTTACAAATGCAATGGGATGATCTATATCTCATTTTCTAGGATGAACTAACATTGTGGCTAAAGCTATAGATGATGCATCCACGTGAACACGAAACTCCTTCTTCCAATATGAAAATATCAAAATCGACGTGGTAACCATTTTCTTCTTCAAAGTATCTAAACCTTTTTGACATTCCTCATTCCATTAAAACTTATTCTCCTTCTTTAGCAATTTTTCCATCAGGGTTGTGATCTATGCATATCCTCTAATGAACTTATTATAGTACCCTATATGACCCAACATTGCTCGTAACTGTCACACTGAAGTCAGCGGTGGTAAATCAACAATCACAACAATATTCGTGGGATCCACCAATAGTCCTTGCTTACACATTACATTGCCCAATAAGATACCAAACAACGCACAGAAAATTCACTTCTTCAAATTCAAATATATTTGAAACTGCCGACACCTATACAACATCAAGCACAAAGTCTCAATATGATCTTTCAACAAGAAAAACATTGTCCAGTCATCTAAGTATACTTCTAAGAACTTATGGATGAATTATTTAAATGTCACTAC
>ML789704.1:0-27337 GCA_009831015.1 Picea engelmannii | reverse complement strand
AGGTATTTATTTAGTTGCAGGTCATGTATGTGTGTTATATTGATTAAATGTGTCATATGGTTCTATAGTAAAAGCTTAGCTTGGTCATTTGGTCAATTGGATTCCTAGATAATATCATGAAATTTTTTGGGAGAGATCGTGTGTTTCTTCATCAGGCGAGCATGGGAAAAATATTCAAAAGTAGTTGCTTCAGGAAATTAAAGTTACAGTAGGAATTTGATTTAATCATATATTTCAAACCGTGCATCCATTTTCCACAAAATTTAGAAGGGAAATACATTAGGGTAAGATGAAAAAACCCAGTGAATTTCAAGTCAAATTAATTCATATTTTTTTAGAAATGAGCCACCGTCACCTACACCCATTTTTTTTTTAACCATGAACTGGGTTTTTCTCAAACTTTGTGTGCTAAAGAATCATGATGATATTAATGTGCTGACCAAAAATCAGCCCAACCCAGTTTGGAATTTGGTAGAAAAATGGAAATAAGCAGCTACAATTTTTCTTATAACGTTTTCAGTTTGAGAATAGGGGAAAATGTTGTCAGATTACCAAAGATCATGCAGCGCTCTGTTTGCTAAAAAATATTCCACGCTACGAGATGTGTAGGTTTTGGCAGAATATGGAAATCTTCATCAACAACAAGATCAATGCATCAATTATTATTATGTCCTAATCATAGTAAAATTTGAACCCCAAATATTATGCTTTAGCTCTCCTTCCTTATCAAATCAACTCATTTTGGGAATGGTCAAAGTAAATCCCTTGAAATTAGGATATAGAATAAATGTTATCTTATATTTTGTTTCTAAGATCCTAATTTCTTGTAACAGCTGCTATGATTAGTCATTTGGATTATTCGATTCCCTTTAGGATAGAGTCAAGCATATGATATGTAATTTCTCTATATATTGTATGAATAAAAAGAAAAGGAAAGGGGGTTATGTGTGGTATGGAAACTCTGTCATTTTTGTAAGGAATTTTGAAGCACATATTTGTGATTAATATTTCATCTTCAAAGAAACTTGAGAGTTATGTTATCAGAATTGTCTTCTCTATGTTATTCATATTACTCTTCTTTCTTCATTTCAATAAAAGGTCAGTTTTTTAGAATCGAGAACCTCTCATGTTTTATGGAATCTTGGACAATGGAGAGTTCATTATAATTTCCCATATTATATAATTTTATTCAAATGTTTCCTTTCCAATCGACAGAAAGAATTTATGTTTACTAGAAATTCAATCTTATGATATTATAGAACTGAACTAGAATAGCTTAATTATGTGATTCATATTTGTTCATCTTATTTCTTTCACCTACCACCCTAAACTTCAATATGTCTAACAACTAGCTTGATGGCCTATGATACATGAGTGTTTTAACAAATCTGAGCATTGCCCCAATTTTAGAACCTGAGTTAAAGTATTCCATAACCACCAATTTTTACCAACCCAATTAAACCCATATCAATTTCTGAGGTACCCTAGCTTCGCTCTCTTGTAGTCAAGAGTCATTTTTAGGGATAACACCTTCCCAACACAAGATTTGTAATCCATGTTCAAGTGTATTTGTTACAACTTTGGTCATTGATGCAAATCCCAGTGATGTGACTCTGACCATTGTTGCAACTCATAGTATTGCGTGTATCATTGTGTTGTAACTCTCACTACAGACCGTTGTTACAACTCCGTAACAACTCATGGTTCAACCGCACAACTGTCATCAGAGATCATCGAGTCAGTCAACAACCGCTCAAGAACACGTCAAGGGAAATTGGGCGTCAAAATGGAATGGAAAACTCAGCCACCACTTGTCGTGGCTGATTTAGTCAGTGTGTGTTGGCATATAATGGGAAGACATGGGGTTCAACATTAATTCACCAACAAAACCATAAAGATACCTACCCTTTCGGCATCACCCGCAAGCACGTGAAGTCTCACCCAATGTACCTATGGGGACTATAGGAACCAGGATTTTGTTTTAATTAAGGGAATGGAGACCGTTCTAACATTCATTCAACATGCAATATACCTTATGCACAGAATCATAATAGAATAAAAATGCATGGAAGATTCATATTTCTTAATCATTCAACATGTGCGCAGAACCATCAAATACATATTCATATTAACCCTTAAGAATCTATTACAAGTGCACAATAAACAGAGTAAACCAAGACATCATGACAACAAACACATCATAACATAGGAAATTAGCGTGGGTCACCCTAACTGGGATACATCCACAACGGTCGGCTTCTTATATTATTCATTCATATTCGGTCCTTACAATAGGTGTGCACTACGCTCACATAAGATACATAAATTCTACCCAAAATTCCATAGTCATTCATGCATACAGTGCACTCTTAGCTCATTTCGTCATATAACTCCCACTACTTCAATGCTTCAACAACTACAACCCTACTTTCTACCCAAAACCCATGCATATGTATACATTGATACTAAGGCTTAGCCCGTTACAAAAATGTACCAAAAGGTCTAACTACTTCTAACTAATTTATGTCTTATGCACGCGTTGACTCCTGAAAATGCGCTAATTGTCTCTTCCTTTCCTTTGTGCGTGTTGCTCCTTAGTCGACTTGTCACATGGTTTTCTCCTAAATGATTCTCAAAACATGTTCAAAATGACTTGCTCCAACATGCCCCCAACACTGACCTGTGGCTCATCCTGAGCCACTTCAAGATTTCTTCTAGGTCTCCTTGAACTTCTAAAATGTTTCCCTTGCAACTATGATCTTTTCCCTTTATTCTACTTCCCACATTGATATCTCTTCTGCAGTAATGCTAACTTAAGACAGTCTTCCTGGGAAGTACATGAGTCGAATAAGCATGGAACTCCTTCTTAACTTTCTCCTTCAAATTGGGTAGATGGTTTTCTTGTTTCTCCGGTATCTGAGATGTTACAAAACCCAGGGTCTTACTTCACATAAAATCTCCTTCCTTTGTTATTCATGTCCTTATTCTTCTTCTTGACCCTTCTTTGTTTCTTGTGTCTCCTTTTGCATCGTTTACGACCTCGTGAACATCATGTTCTGGGAAATTTCACCAACCTCGGAGCTACTGCTTTCACTCTTAGGACTTCTTTCTGCAACAGTGATGTTGCTTTCTTACCACGTTGCTTATTTGTGGTTTTTTTAGAAGCTCCTACTTTCTATGACACCATAACCCTTTGAACCACACCCAACATTCTCTGCAACACACTTGAATTTCTCTGCACCACTAGCTCTATGTTCTATTGAATATGATTTCCTTATCACCCCTTTTTCTACTATTATAGCTTGTTGCGGGTTGTTATCTTTCTTTGTGTGTCCATCATTTCCAGTCCCATATAATTGTACTCTTATGAAATGCTTTCCTTATTCTGTAATAATTATGTATCACCCAACAGATCCTACATTCAATTTACCAGCATGTCCACATCTTCATCACCGCTCTTCATTTATGACTATGTGTTTCCACTACTTCATCATTATGATTTCTCTTTAATGCATGTCTCATCATGTATGTTTTTTAATGATTTTCCCGCCCTCTACGTCGATCTTTGTCGCACTTCAATCATCCTTCTTGTGTACAATTCCTTCCTCTTTCTACATCTCTACGACATTTTCTAGCTTTATCTCCTTACTCATTTAACCTTATGCATCACTTCAACCTTCAAATTATTTTGTTGCTTTTCTTATTTTCTTTTTTTTTCTTCTATAATACACTATAATACAAGTATTACTGTACACATACTGCATGCTTAGACTAGTCTGCGAAAGTGCGGCTATCCCTATACAGTTTTAGTTGACTATCATTAACCATTCCTTCCACAACTTCTCCATTCAGTTTCTCCAATTGAAAAACACTCGCATCTGTTACAAATATGATCACATATGGACCTAGCCAATGCATATGAAACTTTCCAGGGTACTGCAAAAACTTGTTGCCATAAAGAAAAACTAAGTCTCATGCTTGGAACTTCTTCTATTTAATGTGTATGTCATGCCATGATTTCTCGTGCACTTTCCAAACTTGCTGATGGAAACCTATGACAAACCAGTCCTCTTCTAAGTATACTAGATCTAACAATATCTTCTTTATTGTGTCAGAATCTGTAAGCTCTGTCAGTGCAGCAATAGGCAGGCTTGGTGCAATGAATTCCATAGAAATAAGAGCTTCTTGGTCATACACTAGTTTGAATGGGTTTTTTCTTGTCAACTTCTTACTTGTAGTTCTATACACCCATAACACTGCTGGAATCCTCAAATCGCAATCGTCTCAACTTACAATACACACCTTCGTCAGTACATGTTCTAGTATCTTATTGAATGCATCCACTGTTCCATTTTCATGAGGATGATACGATGTGCTCTTCTGATAATGAATCTGAATCATCTTATTCAAAAAATGAGTTCCCTGATAACTCATAAGAACTCTCAGGCATCCAAATATTCTCACCACATTTTCAATTAAAAACCACGCAGTTGTCTCCATGCTGCAATCTCTGATTAGTTCTACTTCAGCCCATCTGGTCAAGTAATCTATTGTAGTAATGATGTATCTAGCTCCTAACCTCTTTTTTGTTGGATTAATCATTCCAACAAAATCAACGACTCATTTATCAAAATCCTATAATGTCACTTGTAATACTAATGGCATCTCATCTCTCCTGGAAGGCTTCCCAATTATTTGGAAAACATCACAAGTCCTACAAAATTCATAAGAATCCTTATGAAGGGTAGGCCAGCATAATCATGTGTGCAAAATCTTTTGAGTTTTTTATTTTCCTGCATAGTTTTCTCCTGCAACCCCTTCATGTGCCTCTGAAAATATCATATGGCTTTCATTTTCTAATACACATCATCGCAAAATACCATCTATGCCTAACTTGTACAAATTTCATGTTATAAGTTGATAGTTTGTGACCTTCACTACTAATTGATTCTTTTGTGCAACTATAAACTTAGGTGGGGTTACTCCTGTACTCAAGAACTGAACTATGTCTGCAAAATATTCATCAACCATTTGTAATGTAAATAAGTGTTTGTCTGGTAAATTTTCATCCAAGTTTCATGCATCTTCTCCTAATAGTATGTGCGATAAGTGATCATATCTTGAATTAAATTTTCCCAATTTCACAATTACCTCAAAGTCATATTCTTGAAAAAATAATAGCCATCTTCATATTCTCCCCCCCAACACTAGCTTATTGAGCAAATGTTTTAGTGCAGAATGGTCTGTGTACATCTTAAAGTGTGAACCCATCAAGTAATGTTTAAACTTATGCAATCCATACACCATTGCTAATCCTTCATGTTTTGTAGTAGTATAGTTTTGTAATGTAGTTGAAAAATTCTTTCTTACAAATGCAATGGGATGATCTATATCTCATTTTCTAGGATGAACTAACATTGTGGCTAAAGCTATAGATGATGCATCCACGTGAACACGAAACTCCTTCTTCCAATATGAAAATATCAAAATCGACGTGGTAACCATTTTCTTCTTCAAAGTATCTAAACCTTTTTGACATTCCTCATTCCATTAAAACTTATTCTCCTTCTTTAGCAATTTTTCCATCAGGGTTGTGATCTATGCATATCCTCTAATGAACTTATTATAGTACCCTATATGACCCAACATTGCTCGTAACTGTCACACTGAAGTCAGCGGTGGTAAATCAACAATCACAACAATATTCGTGGGATCCACCAATAGTCCTTGCTTACACATTACATTGCCCAATAAGATACCAAACAACGCACAGAAAATTCACTTCTTCAAATTCAAATATATTTGAAACTGCCGACACCTATACAACATCAAGCACAAAGTCTCAATATGATCTTTCAACAAGAAAAACATTGTCCAGTCATCTAAGTATACTTCTAAGAACTTATGGATGAATTATTTAAATGTCACTACAACCACTCTAGAGAATATTGTTGGTTCATTCTTCAATCCAAAAGGCATCACTATGTACCAATAACATCCCCATTTTATCGCAAATGTAGTCTTATATCTATATTCCTACGCAATATTGATCTGATGATACCCTAAAAATCCATCAGTGAATGAATAAGCTTCATGCCCTCCTACATTCTCCAACACTTCAACTGTAAATGGAGTTGGAAACCGATCATGTAAACAAGCATCATTTAATTTCCTCAGGTCTACACAAATTTTGATCCCTCAGGTCTTCTTATCCTGAACCACCATTGGACTGATCCACGTTGATTCTATCACAAGTTCAATAATTATAGCTTCCAACATCATGTTTATCTCCACTTTCACCTTCTACTTATACATTGGGTTCAGTCTATATGGCATATGCTTCACTTGATTAACATGTGGTTTCAAGGGTATCTTCATCTCTCCTAACTCCCCAGCAATCCTTTTCATCTCTAAAAAAGTAGTCGGAAACAAGTCTTGATACTCATGTAGTAAGTAAGTTATCTTCTCAGCAGTTTCGTCATTCCAATAGTATCCTATGTTCTCAAATTTGGGCTTATCTTTTGTACCAATATTTACTCTACGCGTTCTCAATGGCTTTGAATACATGGTTGATTCGAATTGTGGTACTTCTACTGTGCGCTCTCCTTTAGTTTCTGGTATTTGCACATTTCTTGGATCTTCATCCCCCTCTTGGTCTTCTTCAGCAACATTATAACAGTGCAAAACTTTTTCAATTGTCACAAAAGATCTATGCGTGCTACATACAGGTACTAGTTCTATCAAGTCTTCTGATGAAAAACTCTTATTCTTGATGGACTGTAAAGTTGAGTCAATCAAAGGATCATCCTCTTCAAAACTAAAAGTTACCTTAAAATTTCAAGTCAATTCTTCCCAATAGGTAGTTTATGTGTGCACTTCCAGTTCCAAGTACCAATTCTTTGGGATGTGTCCAAGGTGTATACAAACAAGTGTGTCCATTCTTTGCTAGATAAATTACTCCATGTCGCAATACATTGTGTAACATGCTCCATCAGGCAGCTCAATATTGTATACTTCTACATAGTATCTTCATTCTATATTCTGAACCTGACCTGTAATAGCCTTCTCCAGTGTTTCTAGTCCTTATTCCATCCTTATATGAATCCCACCATATTTTCGGTGTCACTTTCAACACGACATCTAATGTTAATAATATTTGTTGATATAATATTTACAATTAAAATTCTCTTATAAAAGAAGCTACATTGGTTAGTTTCTCATGCCTTGGAGTATCACATAGCTCAGTTCCAATCCATCGCAACGCGTGGGTAATCCGAGCACATTTCCTTGTAGACACTTCATGCAATCTTTGTTTCCAATCCTCCAAAGATTCTTTTGAATCTTACTCTCATGAACTAATACTTATCCAACTAAGCACATCATCGGTTGTAGGGTTCACATAATCGTCCATATGTGCAATCATATTATACAAATTGTTGAGCTATTTTCCCTTTATCGATTATACATATCTTCTTCCTTCAGTAAGATCCAATGGAGCAATAACCTTCAACTCTTCTACTTCAAATATCATCTATATCTTATTCATATCAATGATATTCTAGTTGTCAAAGGCCCAATCAACCCCAAGTGGTGTCAGGTAATGGGTGCTACCATCTACTATCTCAATCACTTCAAAATCGGCCAAGTTGCACACTCCATCAATACTAACACTTACCCTGTCAACCTTCCAATTGGAACAATCTTATGTTAATTTTCTAACCTAAATTGAATGGGCGACTAGATCAAATTCAACTTACCCATCATTTCCCAAGTCTTCTTCGGGATGACATTTACATTGGAGCCTAGATCCAAAATAATGTTGTCCATGTAGTAGTTTCCTATCTACGCATTGAGTGTGGTGCACATGGTTAACTATTCATTGTGCAACATGTATCTATTTCTCTTGGGCGCAACGACCAATCATTCTATGCAACATACTCAAAGCAGACTCATCCTTCATTAGCTCTAAACAAATTTTTAGAAAACTATTAAAAGTGCTTACCTTGTCAACTTGCCTTTTTGAATGGTCATAGACTGGTGGCATATCATACACTGGAAGCTTATCATACAAAGGTGGTGTGGTCAAATTCAATGCTATCCATTCTGCTCCTATTACTTCCTTCATTTCTTGCGTATAAATTTATTTCTCCTTTCTAGGGTCAAACAATGATTGAGGCTCTGTTACTTTCCTGACCCACTGGTAGACGTTATTTCCTTGATTTGCCACATCAGCTCTAGTTCTGATTCCTTTGCACGTAACTGTTGTTATCTTGGGTTGTTCGTCACACACATTTGTTGCTATCATATGTGTATTAGGGTTCCTCTTTTCTTGCCACTTTGTGATCAGTTGTGGGAAATCCTATGTTGCATGGTCTATCTTTCTTCAATCTGTACATGTTGTGCAAGGATTCGAACAATCTCACGCCAAATATCTAGGATGATTACAATTATAACATATAATTAGTCCTCTTTCATGGCCTCTGAACCTTCCTCTTCCTCCTTGATTATAACCTCTTGGAGTATTATACTACAGATCTCCTCCTTCAAATTCTTCTCCTTGGAATTTGTATGTGTCTACAATGCGTTCTCTCATCAAATCCAATGCACAACATTCATTTTCTTCATGTCCAACAAACTTGCAAAAGTTATAAAACAAGTTTCTTATGGTACTTTGATACTTCTACATAAACGAGCAAGCAATAGGGTGATGACCCATCGTTTTTCAAATATTTCACCATACCCTTAGTGGATTCAAAGATCTTGTATTCAAATACTACTGAAAAGTTGGGCATTCATTCTTGTGATGAACTTATGTTGTACATGTGACACACCATACTTCCTCACTCTTTTCTTTTCCTTTCACAAGTTCCTGCAATTGAATAGTCAGTGATGCTAACTATGACTGAACTTGAGCCATCCTTGCGTCATTTTCTCCTACTGGGGATGCTTCTAATTTCATAGAAATTTCTAGGGTTTCTTACTGTGACACAATCTTCTACTGCATCAAAGGGAAATGTATATGTTGCAACAATCCTATAATAAACCACTCCCTTTGTTGTTCATCTCGAATTTGGAATGTCGATTGATCCTTTAGTATCTTGAATCTTTTATCATAGTCCCACACTGATTCATTCACTATCTTCCTGATCTCCTCCATCTTTGTAATGCACTGTGACTCAGAATTAGGTTTATGGAAATCTTTCAATAGAGCTTGTCTTACCTCTGATAATGTTTTAGTCTATCCCGCAGGTGCAGTAGTATGATATTTCATGTACCATAGTAATGCACAATCTCTAAATGTCGTTTCCAACAGGGAAATCTTTGCATCATCATCATGGAAGTTCTTCACATTCCATATTGTCTCACAAATGAAAAAATGTTGTTATGGATCCTATGTCCCCACTCCATGGAAGACAGGCATTCTTAAAGTAGGATCTACCCCTGCCATCATGTTCTGTGTGGTATTCTTTCCTAATAACACTAACTAATTCTGACTCGGCATACTACTTCCACTACTCTAACTAATTTTACTATCTTTACTTCCTTCACTAACTATAATTGACAAAGCTTATGATTTTACCTCAGTTCTTGGTGATGCACACATGGTCATGGGTTTGACGCAGAGTCTGATCTGAGTAGGATATTCTTCTACTAGATTGAACTAACAGATATTTTCTTATATGCATGGAATCCCTTTGATTTGTAGTATTACAAAAATGACAATTTCCTCGATCTCACTATGTTTCCCCTCTCTCTCAGCCACAATCCTCTTCTTATTCGGTCTAAATATCTTACCACTGTGCAATACTCCAATATCTTTACTCGTCGCACACTCTTCTTCTCTCATCATCCTTAGCCCATCCATTCTTCATTCCTTCTCTTCATCCCTATTTTCACTCATACCATCCCCTAGTCATCCCCCAATCCCCCTATATGCATGAATACGCTTAGCTACTAGGGAAATCAGCTTTCATCTTCATAACTCCCTTGTCACACAACAACATCTTAATCCAACTAGATAGTGACTTCAGGTATCTTCCATGCGATCCCTTAAATAATTCCCTGATCCAGGTGGATATCGATGGCCACCCACCTTCGCCAACTGGCTCAAAACACCTTTCTATCAATTTTGATAATTTACTATTTTTAGGAACTTCCGGAGCCGTTTTGAGGCCCTAAATGACGTTTTTTTGGGTATGTTGTGGTTGCAAAATCTCATCATGAAATTTTTTGCAACTGTTGTAGTCCTCGGATAGATCTTTCCAATGGCCTATCATATGCCTAAAATAGAGATCGTATGCAAACATTACGACCACGGGAAGTTGATGTACTGACTTACCCAAACGAGGCCCACATGACTTTTGGCGCTTCATCTCCTAGGGTTAGGTTTTTGGATGTTTAGGGTTTTTGAAACTCCTATTTATTGTAAAAAGTCCTGGAGAGCCTCATTGTAATCATATTCTTGTGAATGAGTGTAGTCATCACATCTCTTCTCAGAGATAAGCCGCCACCATTCTAGCAAGCTTGTTTTCCACTGCATTTTATAGTTTTAGCTTATTTCCTTATTGAATAGAAAACCAGTTTTACTGTATATCTGTTATTCTGTGTTAAGCATCTAGTAATAATCTATAGTCATTTCATTCTACTCATAAAATTTGGATCAGTGGTATCAGAGCGGTCTGCTCCTTGTCATCTTAATGCATGTCCCCAACGAGGTTGGAGTACAAAGAGTTGGCTCTCGAACTTGTTTCTCTTAAGGACAAAATCTCTCACACACCCAAGCGACATCTCAAGGAAGGAGAAAAGAAATATGACGAGAAAGGAGATCCTTTCAAACTGTTGATTGAGGAATCCCTCACGCAATAGAGGAACGAGATGATGGATAATTTCGCGCAAATCCTTCGGCAACTACTAACAGGCGACGCATCTTCTTCGAGCGGAGGCATCGCCCCCTTCAAGGTACAAATAAACTTCAATATTCCTATATTTAAAGGTCAGATAGACGCAGATGTTGTAGACAAGTGGTTGAATCTACTAGAAGGGTATTTTTATGTCCATAACTTTTCGAATAGAGAAAATATTACTTTTGCACTCCTCAAAGTCGTTCCCCGTGTCAAAGATTGGTGGGAAACTTTCTGTGAGCAAAAGGAAACAGAGTAACCCTCATTATTTACAGTCGCGGCCACATAGGAATCTTTCAGGGATGATATTAAGGAACAATACTACCCTTTTAGAAGTTATGACGACTTGTATACCAAATGGACCACACTGCAACAAGAAAGAGACCAAGTAGTGCCAGATTTCACAAATATCTTCCATACCTTGTGCACCAAGCTGGGTATCAAAGATTCGAAGCGACATCTAGTGCTCAAGTATCGTGGTCCTCTGCATAGATACATCCAGACTGAAATGGAATTTTTGGACATCTCATCCTTGGGCGCGGCCTACCGATATGCCATCAAAATCGAGCAGAAGCTCAGACAAAAGATGCAACAATTTGGGTCGGGAATCCCCTCACCACAAAAGCCAGGAATGGGTGGCCCCAACCCACAGAACAAAGGATAGAGCAAATATGGACACTATCAGGACAACCAATCCAAGCCGCAAGCAAACAAGGACACTGGAAAGACAAAGAAAGATACGGGGAAGTGGTGCGACTTCCATAAGAGCCCTTGGCATAACACTATCGACTGTCACTCAAAGCAGACGCTGGTGGCCGAAGTGAAAGCCTCTTAATTAGATGTAGGTTCTGACTCTGAGTCAAAACCAAAAAGTGGAAGATGGATCATTGACGCAGAACCCGGTGCCATCGTTGCTACCACCAAGCTCCAGCATGGTGAACCAGACGAGCCAGAAGAAGGAGAGTGCCTCTTCCATTCACAAATGTCGGTAAAAGGCACCCCACTGCACTTCATTGTTGATAGTGGTAGCTAGAAGAACCTCATCTCAGCAGAGGTCATCAAGCAGCTAGCCCTACCAACAAAACTGCACCCACAACCCTACACCATTGGATGGCTCTTCCAAGGAAGCGATCTCCACATCAGCCAACAGTGTCGATTTTCATACGGCATCAAGCCCTTCAAATATGAGGTATTGTGTGATGTTTCTCCTCTCAAAGTTTGTGATGTTCTTTTGGGCCAACCTTATTTATGGAAATGTCATGTTCTATATGAGTCTAGGCCTTGTAGTGTTATTATTACTTTGAAAAAGAAATTGTACAGGATACCCGAGGCTATCCCACCTAGTGATATTTCCTTGATCTCTGCTAAGAAATGAAGGAAGGTCATCTCTCAGATGGGTAAGTTTGTCTTCTTCGTGATTCACTCTCAGAATGAGAGAAAAATCATAGCCACATCCAGGGTCTCTACGACCAACCTCTCCACACAGCAGAAGCAAGTAGATAAGATCGTGGAAGAATACTCGGATATCTTCTCCTCACCTATCGGGGTACCTCTACACTGTCAGGTCAAGCACCCCATCGATATGACCCCCAGTGAACTATTTCCCAATGGGCCAGTCTATCGTTGCTCTCAATTAGAGAATGAGGATATCAAGTGACAGATCCAAGAATTGCTCCACAAGGGGCACATCCATCCCAGCTCATCACCTTGTGGGAGCCCAATCATGCTGGTATAGAAGAAAGATGGAACCTGGTGACTTTTCATTGATTATTGGGCTCTGAATAAAATCACAGTCAGAAACTGGTACCTGATTCCCAAAATCAACAACCTCCTTGATCAACTCATGGGGGGAAAATACTTCAGTAATATTGATCTAAAGTCTGGCTACCACCAGGTCCCGATAGAACAGACAAATGTATGGAAGACCTATTTCAAGTCAAAGGAAGGCCTTTTTGAATGGTTGGTCATGACCTTTGGTCTGACAAATGCTCCAGCCACTTTCATGAGGATGATGGACGATATCCTGCGACCATTCACCAATACTTTTGTAGTGTTGTATCTGGATGAAATTCTCATTTACAGTAAGACTTGGGCCGAACACTTGCAGCATATTCAGCAGGTTTTGCACACCCTGCGGCAACACAAGCTATACGCCAACTTGGAAAAATGATCCTTTAGCATGGACATGGTACATTACCTAGGCTACATCATTGATCAACATGGCATACATGTGGATCTAGCCAAGATCCAAGTCATCTATGACTGGCCAGCCCCAACCACACTTACTGAGCTTCGGAGCTTCTTGGGCCTTGCCAATTTCTACCGTAGGTTTGTGTTGGGATTATCCCATATTGCATGGGCCCTCAGCCAAATAACTAGGGGTCGTGGTAAGGAGAAAATTGTGTGGGGCCAGCCCCAACAACAAGCATTACATGATTTTAAGTTGCACTTGTGCTCAGCCCTAGTACTTTCACTACCAGACCTGCAGCAGCCCTTTGAGATTGAGACTGATGCTTCAAACTATGTTGTGGGTGTCATTCTCATGCAACACGACAACCTCGTGGCCTATCATAGTGCGACACTATCAGATGTTGTCCGTAAGTACCCTACTTACAACAAAGAAATATAATCCATTGTGCAAGCCTACTGCCAGTGGAGACATTACATTCTTGGGAGGGAGACAGTCATCCACACTGATCATAAGCCACTACAGTTCATGTAGACACAAGGAAAATTGCAGAATGACCACCATCAAAAGTAGTCCACATACTTGCAGCAATTCCACCTCAACATCAAGTATAAAACTGGAAGCACCAAGCACGTCGTTGATTTCCTCAGCAGACCAGCAGTCAAGGCACTCACCACAGTTCTAGACTCATGTGGCAATGAGACCTCTAGATGGCCCCAACTCTATGAGACAGACCTGGACTTCACCACCACCTACCAAATATTGGGTGCAAAGGCAGTTGTCGATAATTTCCATCTTCAGGATGGGTTGTTGTGTCATCTGGGCCATATATGTGTTCCATCAAGTGAGCAAGCAAAGCTGATCTGGGAAGCCCACTACAATCGGGTGGCAGGACACTTCAGCGTCAAAAATACAGTGGCAATGCTACAAAAACATTTCTACTGGCCGAAACTTCGATAGGAGGTTAGCAAGTATATCAGGTCTTGCACTGCCTGCACTATTGTCAAACCAACCACTAAGAAACAAGGCATGTACACCCCTCTTCCTACTCCTGACAGGCCATGGGAATCCATCTCAATGGACTATATGTCGGGCCTCCCATCCACCAATCGGGGAAATGACTGTGTTTTTGTGGTTGTTGATCGCTTTTCTAAGATGGTCATTATGGTTGCTTGCAAGAAGAGCATCACAGCAGAAGCCACTGCCAAGCTCTTCTTTGAACGAGTCTGGGTACATTTTTTAATCACACAAACCATTGTCTCAGATCAAGACAGTCGATTTCTCATCACATTCTGGTCGAGCCTCTTGTCATTGCTAGACACCAAGTTCACCAAATCCATGGCCTTCCACCCCCAGATAGATGGCCAAACCGAGGTTGTAAATCAAATAAATGTGCATATACTGTGCATGTATAATTCCAATCACCCTCACACAAGGGATGATATTCTTCCCTATGTCCAGCATAGCTACAACCGAGCCCTGCATAGCTCAACTGGCCAAACCCGCTTTCAAGTGGGGTTGGGATTCCAACCATTGGGTCCCATAGATGTTGCACTTCCCCTTGCGGTCACCACAACCGACTCCTCTTCTACTTCAAATGAGGCTGACAAAGCCACCCGGTTCATTGAGAGGATCCATCACATCTTCCAACAGGTTTAGGATATCCTACAAAAGTCCAATGAAAAGTACAAGTAGCGCCATGATCAACATCGAGTTCCACATAAGTTTCATGTGGGCGACAAAGTTTGGTTGCACTTGCAGAAAGAACGCCTTACAGGACCCCATCAGAAGCTTCGCCCACTCCGTTATGGGTCATACACCATCACCAAGGTTGTGGGGGATAACGCTTTTGTGCTCAACATTCCTCCTTTCCTTGGCCTCCACCCAGTGTTCAACATGGACCTACTTCGGCCTTATTTCCCACCATTATTTAACACCTCATACGTAGCAGAACAGATGACACCAATAGAGCTCAACCCTAACTGCATACAACAAGAATCCAATGGTCAGATTGTGGACAGACAGATCAAGGGAACTCTACAACAAAGGATCCAGCTTTATCGGGTCGTCAAAGCAGGGCGACTCCTGCACCAAGGCAAGTGGCTCACCCAGGGCCAAATTCAACAGAAATTTCCTAATTTGATGGGGGAAATCAACGCATTGGAGACCATTGCTTCCTAAGAATGGAGGATTGATCCAGGTGGATATCAGTGGCCACCCACCTTTGTCAGCTAGCTCACAACACCTTTCTAGCAATTTTGATAATTTACTATTTTTAGCAGTTTTTCGGGTCCTGAACTTCCGAAGTCGTTTTGAGGCCCTAAACAACGTTTTTTGGGGTATGTTGCGGTTGCAAAATTTCATCATGAAATTTTTTGTAACTGTTGTAGTCCTCGGATAGATATTTCCAATGGCCTATCATACGCCTAAAACAGAGATCGTATGCAAACGTTACGACCGCAAGAAGTTGATGTACTGACTTACCCAAATGGGGCCCACATGACTTTTGGCACTTCATCTCCTGGGGTTAGGTTTTTGGATGTTTAGGGTTTTTGAAACTCTTGTTTATTGTAAAAAGGCTTGGCAAGCCTCATTGTAATCATCTTCTTGTGAATGAGCGCAATCGTCACATCTCTTCTGAGAGATAAGTCGCCACCATTCCAGCAAGCTTGTTTTCCACTGCATTTTACAGTTTCATCTTATTTTCTTATTGAATAGAAAACTAGTTTTACTGTATCTCTATTATTCTATGTTAAGCATCTAGTAATAATCTGTAGTCATTTCATTCTACTCATAAAATTTGGATCAGTGGTATCAGAGTGATCTGCTCCTTGTCGTCTTAATGCATGTCCCCAACGAGGTTGGAGTACAAAGAGTTGGGTCTCGAACTTATTTCTCTTAGGGACAAAATCTCTCGCACACCCAAGCGACCTCTTAGGGAAGGAGAAAAGAAAGATGATGGGACAGGAGATCCTTTCAAACTGTTGATTGAGGAAGCCCTCACGCAATAGAGGAACAAGATGATGAATAATATTGCGCAAATCCTTCGGCAACTACCAACAGGCGATGCATCTTCTTTGAGCGGAGGCACCGCCCCCTTCAAGGTACAAATAAACTTCGATATTCCTATATTTAAAGGTCAGATAGACGCAAATGTTGTAGACAAGTGGTTGAATCTACTAGAAGGGTATTTTTATGTCCATAACTTTTCGAATAGAGAAAATATTACTTTTTCACTCCTCAAAGTCGTTCCCCATGTCAAATATTGGTGGGAAACTTTCTGTGAGCAAAAGGAAATAGAGGAACCCTCATTATTTATAGTCACGGCCACCTGGGAATCCTTCAGGGATATTATTAAGGAACAATACTACCCTGTCAGAAGTTATGATGACTTGTATACCAAATGGACCACAATACGGCATGAAAGAGAAATATCACGGTGCTCTGCATAGATACATCCAGACTGAAATGGAATTTTTGGACATCTCATCCTTGGGTTCATCCTACCGATATGTCGTCAAAATCGAGTAGAATCTCAAACAAAATACGTGACAATTTGGGCCAGGAAACCCCGCACAACAAAAGCTAGGAAGGGGTGGCCCCAACCCACAGAACAAAGGACAAAGCAAAGATGGACACTATCAGGACAACTAGTCCAAGCCGCAAGCAAATAAGGACAACATAAAGACAAATAAATATACTGGGAAGTGGTGCGACTTCCATAAGATCCTTTACCATAACATTATCGATTGTCGCTCAAAGCAGAAGCTGGTGGCCGAAGTGAAAGCCTATGAATCAAATGCGGGTTCTAACTATGAGTCAGGATCAGAAAGCTGAAGACGGATCATTGACGCAGAATCTAGTGCCACCGTTGCTACCACCAAGCACCAGCATGGTGAACCAGATGAGCCAGAAGAAGGAGAGCGCCTCTTCCATTCACAGATGTGGGTAAAAGGAACCTCGCTGCACTTCATCGTTGATAGTGGTATCCAGAAGAACCTCATCTCAGCAAAGGTCATCAAGCGTGATCCAGATTTTATGAGCAGAACGAAATGAATACAGATTATTAACAGGTGCTTAACACAAAATAACAGAGATACAGTAAAATTGGTTTTCTATTCAATAACGAAATAAGATGAAACTGTAAAATGAAGTGGAAACAAGCTTGTTGGAATGGTGGCGGCTTATCTCTGAGAAGAGATGTGATGGCAATGCGCATTCACAAGAAGAAGGTTACAATGAGGCTTTGAAGGCCTTTTTACAATAAGAAAGAATTCCAAAAACCCTAGACATCCAAAAACCTAACCCTAGGAAATGAAACGCCAAAAGTCATGTGGGCCCCGTTTGGGTAAGCTAGTACATCAACTTCCCGGGGTCGTAACTTTTGCATACGATCTCTGTTTTAGGCGTGTGATAGCCTGTTGGAAAGGTATCACCGAGGAGATTCATTTTGGGGGATCAATCATGCTTTCAGATATCATTGAGGATCTCAATACCTAAAAACCTTCATTTAGGCCCTCAAAATGGCCCCGGAAGTAAAAATTGCTAAAAATAGTAAATTGCCAAAAATGTCAGAAAATTGTTTTGAGCCAGTTGGAAAAGGTGGGTGGCCACTGATATCCATCTAGATCAATCCTCCCTCCCTATGAAGAAATGGTCTCCATTGCATTGAGGTCCCCCATTAGATGAGGAAATTTTTGTTGAATTTGGCCCCGGGTGAGCCACTTGCCTTGGTGCAGGAGCTGCCCTACTTTGACGACTCGATAAAGATGGATCCTTTGTTGTCGAGTGTCCTTGATCTGTCTATCCACAATATGATCATTGGATTCATGTTGTATGCAGTCAGGGTTGAGCTCTGTTGGTGTCAATTGTTCTTCTACTTCTGAGGTGTCCAATAATGATGGGAAATAAGGGCGAAGGAGATCCACGTTGAACACTAGGTGCAGGCCAAGGAAAGGAGGAATGTTGAGCTCAAAAGAATTATACCCCACGACCTTGGTGATAGTGTACAGTCCATAACGGAGTGGGAAAATCTTCTGATGAGATCCTGTAAGGCATTCTTTCTGCAAGTGCAACCAAACTTTGTTTCCCAACTAAAACTTATGCGGCACCTGATGTTGATCATGGCGTTGTTTGTACCTATCATTGGACTTCTGTGGGATATCCTGAACCTATTGGCGGATGTACTGGATCCACTCAATGAATCGGGTGGCTTTGTTATCTTCAGTTGGAGTAGGAGATGAGTCAATCGAGGTGACCACAAGGGGAAGTGCAACATCTATGGGACCCAATGGTTGGAATCCCAACCCCACTTGAAAGGGGTTGTGGCCGGTTGAGCTATGAAAGGCTTGGTTGTAGCTATGTTGGACATAAGGAAGGCTCTCATCCCATGTGTGAGGGTTCTTTGAATTATACATGCGAAGGATATGCACAATCATTCGATTTACAACCTCGATTTGGCCATTTGTCTGGGAGTGGAAGGATGTGTATTTGGTGAGCTTCGTGTCCAGCAGTGACCAGAGGCTCAACCAAAATGTGCTGAGAAATCAACTATCCTGATCTGAGACAATGGTTTGTGGGATTCCAAAATGTACCCAGACTCGTTCAAAGAATAGCTTGGCAGTGGCCTCTGCTGTGATGCTCTTCTTGCAGGCAACCAGAATCGCCATCTTAGAAAAGCGATCAACAACCACAAAAACACAGTCATTTCTCCACTTGGTTGATGGGAGGCCCAACATGTAGTCCATTGAGATGGATTCCCATGGCCTGTCGGGAGTAGGAAGAGGGGTGTACAAGCCCTGTTTCTTAGTGGTTGGTTTGGAAATAGCACAGGCAGTGCAGGACTTGATATACTTGCCGACCTCCTATCGAAGTTTCGGCCATTAGAAATATTTTTGTAGCATCGCCACTGTCTTTTCGATGCTGAAGTGTCCTGCCACCTGACTGTAGTGGGATTCCTATATCAGCTTCTCTCTCTCACTTGATGGAGCACAGATATGGCCCAGACGACACAACAACCCATCCTGAAGATGGAAATTATCGACAACTGCATTTGCACCCAACATTTGGTAGGTGGTGGCGAAGTCAGGGTCTATCTCATAGAGTTGGGGCCATCCAGATGTCTCATGGCCACAAGAGTCTAGCACCATGGTGAGTGTCGCGTCTGGCAGTCTGCTGAGGTAATCAGTGACGCAATTGGTGCTTCTTTTTTTATACTTTATGTTGAGGTGGAATTGCTGCAAGTATGTGGACCACTTTTGATGGCAGTCATTTTGCAGTTTTCCCTATGTCTACATGAACTGCAGTGGCTTATGATTAGTGTGGATGATTGTCTCCTTCCCAAGAATGTAATGTCTCCACTGGGGACATGCTTACACAATGGAGTACATTTCTTTGTCGTAAGTAGGGTACTTACGAACAGTATCTGACAGTGTCTCACTATGATAGGCCATGGGGTGGTCATGCTGAGTGAGAACGGCACCCACGGCATAGTTTGAAGCATCTGTATCGATCTCAAAGGGATGTTGCAGGTCTGGTAGTGAAAGTACTGGGGCTGAGCACAAGCGCTACTTCAAATCATCGAATGCTTGTTGTTGGGACCGGCCCCATGCAAATTTTGCCTTACCACCACCCCTATTTATTTGGCTAAGGGCCCATGCAATATGGGAGAAACCCAACACAAACCTGTGGTAGAAATTAGCAAGTCCTAAGAAGCTCTGAAGCTCAGTGAGTGTTTTTGGGGCTGGCCAGTCACGGATGACTTGGATCTTGGTTGGATCCACATGTATGCCATGTTGATCAATGATGTAGCCCAGGTAATGGACCATGTCCATGCCGAAAGAGCATTTTTCTAGGTTGGCATATAGCTTGTGCTGCCGCAGGGTGTGCAGAACCTGTTGAATATGTTGCAAGTGTTTGTCCCAAGTCTTGTTGTAAATTAGAATGTCATCCAGATACACCACTACAAAAGAATTGGTGAATGGTCGCAGGATATTGTCCATCATCCTCATGAAAGTGGCTGGAGCATTTGTCAAACTAAAGGGCATGACCAACCATTCAAAAATTCCTTCCTTTGACTTGAAGGCGGTCTTCCATACATCTGTGTGTTATATCGGGACCTGGTGGTAGCGAAACTTCAAATGAATCTTACTGAAGTATTTGGCCCCCGTGAGTTGATCAAGGAGGTCATTGATTCAGGGAATCAGGTACCGGTTTCTGACAGTGATTTTATTCAGAGCCTGGTAATCAATACAGAGTCACTAGGTTCCATATTTCTTCTGTACCAGCACGATTGGGCTCCCGCAAGGTGATCAGCTAGGGAATATGTGCCCCTTGTGGAGTAGTTCTTGGATCTGTCTCTTGATCTCCTCATTATCTAACAAAGAGAGACGATAGACTGGCCCACTGGGCAACGGTGTGCTGGGGGTCAGATCGATGGGGTGCTTGACCTAGCAGTGCATAGGTACCCCTGTAGGTGAGGAGAAGATATCTGAGTATTCTTCCATGACCTTATCTACTTGCTTCTTCTGTGTGGAGAGGTTGGCCACAGAGACCCTGGATGTGGCTTTGATCTTTCGCTTATTCTGAGAGCGAATCATGAAGAAGACAAACTTCCCCATCTGAGAGATGACCTTTCTACATTTATTAGCAGAGATCAAGGAAATAGCACTAGGTGGGACTGCCTCGGGTATCCTATACAATTTCCTATTCAAAGTAAAAATAACACTACGAGGCCTAGACTCATATACAACATGACATTTCCATAAATAAGGTTGGCCCAAAAGAACATCACAAACTTCAAGAGGAGCAACATCACACAATACCTCGTCTTTGAAGGGCTTGATGCCATACGACAGTCGACACTGTTGGCCAACACGGAGATCGCTTCCTTGGCGGAGCCATCCAATGGTGTGGGGTTGTGGGTGTGGTATTGTTGGCAGGGCCAGCCGCTTGATGACCTCTACTGAGATGAGGTTCTTCTGGCTACCGTTGTCAATGATGAAGTGCAGTGGGGTGCCTTTTACCCACATCTGAGAATGGAAGAGGCGCTCTCCTTCTTCTGGCTCATCTGGTTCACCAGGCTGGATCTTGGTGGTAGCAACGGTGGCACTGGGTTCCATGTCAATGATCCATCTTCCCCTTTCTGGTTCTGTCTTAGAGTCAGAATCTACATCTAATTCAGAGGCTTTCACTTCGGCCACCAGCGACTTCTTTGAGCGATAGTCAGCAGTGTTATGCCAAGGGCTCTTATGGAAGTCTCACCACTTTCCGGTATCTTTCTTTGTCTTTCTGGTGTCCTTCTTTGCTTGCATCTTGTACTGGTTTTCTTGATACTATCCATATTTTCTCTATCCTTTGTTCGGTGGGTTGGGGCCGCCCTTTCCTATCTTTTGTTGTGAGGGGTTCCCAGGCCCAAATTGCCGCATCTTTTGTTTGAGCTTCTACTCGATTTTGACGGCATATCGATAGGCTGCGCCCAAGGATGAGATGTCTAGAAATTCCATTTCAGTTTGGATGTATCTATGCAGATTACTGCGATACTTGAGCACCATATGTCACTCTAAATCTTTGATACCCAACTTGGTGTGCAAGGTATGGAAGATATTTGTGAAATCTCGCACTGCTTGGTCTCTTTCTTGTCGTAGTGTGGTCCATTTGGTATACAGGTCATCATAACTTCTGACAGGGTAGTATTGTTCCTTAATAGCATCCCTAAAGGATTTCCAGGTTGTCATGACTGAAAATAATGAGGTTTCTTCTATTTCCTTTTGCTCACAGAAAGTTTCCCACCAATCTTTGACATGGGGAACGGCTTTGAGGATCACAAAAGTAATCTTTTCTCTATTCGAAAATGTATGAACAGAAAAATACCCTTCTAGTAGATTCAACCACTTGTCTACAACATCTGTGTCTATATGACCTTCAAATATAGGAATATCGAAGTTTATTTGTACCTTGAAGGGGGCGGCGCCTCTGTTCAAAGAAGATGCATCGCCTGTTGGTAGTCGTCGAAGGATTTGCGCAAAACTATCCATCATCTCGTTCCTCTGTTGCGTGAGGGATTCCTCAATCAACAGTTCAAAAGGATCTCCTGTCCTATAATATTTATTTTCTCTTGCCATGGGAGGTCGCTTGGGCGTGTGAGAGCTTCTGTCCTCAAGAGAAACAAGCTCGAGACCCAACTCTTTGTAATCTGACCTCGTTGGGGACATGCATTAAGACGACAAGAAGCAGACCGCTCTGATACCACTGATTTGGATTTTATGAGAAGAATGAAATGAATACAGATTATTAACAGGTGCTTAACACAAAATAACAAAGATACAGTAAAACCGGTTTTCTATTCAATAACGAAATAAGTTGAAACTATAAAATGCAGCGGAAACAAGCTTGCTGGAATGGTAGCGGCTTATCTATGAGAAGAGATGTGACGGCAGTGCAAATTCACAAGAAGAAGGTTACGACGAGTCTCTAAAGGCCTTTTTACAATAATAAAGAATGCCAAAAACCATAGACATCCAAAAACCCAACCCTAGGAGATGAAACGCCAAAAGTCATGTGGGCCCCGTTTGGGTAAGCTAGTACATCAACTTCCTGGGGTCATAACTTTTGCATACGATCTCCGTTTTAGGCGTGTGATAGCCCGTTGGAAAGGTATCACCGAGGAGATTCATTTTGGAGGCTCAATGATTCCTTTGGCTATCATTGAGGATATCGATACTGAAAAACCTTCATTTAGGCCCTCAAAATGGCCCCAGAAGTAAAAACTGCTAAAAATAGTAAATTGCCAAATATGTCAGAAAATTGTTTTGAGCCAGTTGGAAAAGGTGGGTGGCCACCGATATCCATATAGATCAAAGAAGCTATCCCTACCGACAACGCCTCACCCACAACCCTACACCATTGGATGGCTCCGCCAAGGAAGCAATCTTCGCGTCAACCAACAGTGTCGACTGTCATACGACATCAAGCCCTTCAAAGATGAGGTATTGTGTGATGTTTCTCCTCTCGAAGTTTGTGATGTTCTTTTGGGACAACCTTATTTATGGAAACATCATGTTCTATATGAGTCTAGGCCTCATAGTGTTATTATTACTTTGAACAGAAAATTGTACAGGATACCCGATGTTGTCCCACCTAGTGTTATTTCCTTGATCTCTACTAAGCAATGCAGGAAGGTCATCTCTCAGACGAGGAAGTTTGTCGTCTTCATGATTCGCTCTCAAAATGAGAGAAAAATCACAGCCACATCCAGGGTCTTTGCGACCGACCTCTCCACACAGCAGAAGCAAGTAGATAAGGTCGTGGAAGAATACTCGGATATCTTTTCCTCACCTACCAGGGTACCTCTGCACTACCAGGTCAAGCACCCCATTGATCTGACCCCTTGCGCAGAACTTCCCAATGGGCCAGTCTATCGCCACTCTCTATTAGAGAATGAGGAGATCAAGCAATAGATCCAAGAATTTCTCCACAAGGGGCACATCTATCCTAGCTCATCACCTTGCAGGAGCCCAATCATGCTGGTATAGAAGAAAGATGGAACCTGGCAACTTTGCATTGATTATCGGGTTCTGAATGAAATCATAGTCAGAAACTGGTACCCGATTCCCCAAATTGATGACCTCCTTGATCAATCACGGGGGCCAAATACTTCAGTAAGATTGATCTGAAGTCTGGCTACCACCAGGTCCCAATAGAACAGACAGATGTATGGAAGACCGCCTTCAAGTCAAAGGAAGGCCTTTTTGAATGGTTGGTCATGACCTTTGGTCTGACAAATGCTCCAGCCACTTTCATGAGGATGATGGATGATATCATATGACCATTCACCAATACTTTTGTAGTGGTGTATCTAGATGACATTCTCATTTACAGCAAGACTTGGGCCGAAGACTTGCAGCATATTCAGCAGGTTTTGCACACCCTGCGGCAACACAAGCTATATGCCAACTTGGCAAAATGCTCATTTGGCATGGACAGGGTCCATTGCCTAGGCTACATCATTGATCAACATGGCGTACATGTGGATCCAGCCAAGATCCAAGTCATCTGTGACTGGCCAGCCCCAACCACACTCACTGAGCTTCGAAGCTTCTTGGGCCTTGCCAATTTCTACCGCAGGTTTGTGTTGGGATTCTCCCATATTGCATGGGCCCTTAGCCAAATAACTAGGGGTGGTGGTAAGGAAAAATTTGCGTGGGGCCAGCCCCAACAACAAGCATTCCATGATTTGAAGTTGCGCTTATGCTCAGCCCCAGTACTTTCACTACCCGACCTGCAGCAGCCTTTTGAGATTGAGACTGATGCTTCAGACTATGTTGTGGGTGTCGTTCTCACGCAGCACGGCCACCTCGTGGCCTATCATAGTGTGAAACTATCAGATGTTGTCCATAAGTACCCTACTTATGACAAAGAAATGTACTCCACTGTGCAAGCCTATCGCTAGTGGAGACATTAAATTCTTGGGAGGGAGATAGTCATCCACAATAATCATAAGCCAGTGTACTTCATGCAGACACAAGGAAAATTGCAGAATGACCACCATCAAAAGTGGTCCACATACTTGCAGCAATTCCACCTCAACACCAAGTATAAAACAGGAAGCACCAACCACATCGTTGATTGCCTCAGCAAACCACCAGTCGCGGAACTCACCACAATGCTAGACTCTTGTGGAAATGAGACCTCTGGATGTCCCCAACTCTATGAGACAAACCTGGACTTCACCACCACCTACCAAATATTGGGTGCAAAGGCAGTTGTCGATAATTTCCATCTTCAGGATGGGTTGTTGTGTCGTTTGGGCCATATATGTGTTCCATCAAGTGAGCGAGTGAAGCTAATCTAGGAAGCCCACTACAGTCAGGTGGCAAGACACTTCAACATCGAAAAGATAGTAGTGATGCTACAAAAACATTTATGCTGGTCGAAACTTCGACAAAAGGTCAACAAGTATATCAGGTCTTACACTGCCTGCGTTATTATCTAACCAACCACTAAGAAACGGGTCATGTACACCCCTCTTCCTACTCCTGACAGGTCATGGGAGTCCATCTCAATGGACTAGATGTTGGGCCTCTCGTCAACCAAGCGGGGAAATGACTATGTTTTTGTGGTTGTTGATCACTTTTCTAAGATGGCGATTATGGTTGCTTGCAAGAAGAGCATCACAGCAGAAGCCACTGCCAAGATCTTCTTTGAACGAGTCTAGGTACATTTTGGAATCCCACAAACCATTGTCTCAGATCGAGACAGACGATTTCTCAGCACATTCTAGTCGAGCCTCTAGTCACTGCTAGACACCAAGCTCACCAAATCCATGGCCTTCCACCCCCAGACAGATGGCCAAACCGAGGCTGTAAATTGAATGATTGTGCATATCCTACGCATGTATAATTCCAAGCACCCTCGCACATGGGATGAGATTCTTCCCTATATCTAGCATAGCTACAACCGAGCCCTACATAGCTCAACTGGTCACAACCCCTTTCAAGTGGGGTTTGGATTCCAACCATTGGATCCCATAGATGTTTCACTTCCCCTAGAGGTCACCTCGACCGACTCCTCTCCTACTTCAAATGAGGATGACAAAGCCACCCGGTTCATTGAGAGGATCCAACGCATCTTCCAACAGGTTTAGGATATCTTATAGAAGTACAATGACAAGTACAAGCAGCGCCATGATCAACATCGAGTTCCACATAAGTTTCATGTGGGCGACAAAGTTTAGTTGCACTTGTAGAAAGAATGCCTTACAGGACCCGATCGGAAGCTTCACCCACTTCGTTATGGGTCATACACCATCACCAAGGTTGTGGGGGATAATGCTTTTGTGCTCAACATTCCTCCTTTCCTTGCCCTCCACCCAGTGTTCAACGTGGACCTCCTTCGGCCTTATTTCCCACCATTATTGGACACCTCAGACGTAGCAAAACAACTGAAACCAATAGAGCTCAACCCTGACTAAATACAACAGACATCCAGTGATCATATTGTGGACACACAAATCAAGGGCACTCGACAACAAAGGATCCAGCTTTATCGAGTCGTCAAAGCAGGGCAACTCCTGCACCAAGGCAAGTGGCTCACCCAGGGCCAAATTCAGCAGAAATTTCCTCATCTGTTGGGGGAACTCAATGCAATGGAGACCATTGCTTCCTAAGGATGGAGGATTGATCCAGGTGGATATCAGTGGCCACCAACCTTTTCCAGCTAGCTCACAACACCTTTCTAGCAATTTTGATAATTTACTATTTTTAGTAGTTTTTCGGGTCCTGAACTTCCAGAGCCATTTTGAGGCCCTAAACGACGTTTTTTGGGGTATATTGCGTTTGCAAAATTTCATCTTGAAATTTTGTCCAATTGTTGTAGTCCTCAGATAGATCTTTCCAATGGGCTATCATACGCCTAAACCAGAGATCGTATGCAAAAGTTACGACCCCGAGAAGTCGATGTACTGACTTACCCAAACGGGGCCCACGTGACTTTTGGCGCTGTTGGTTGTGGAGCATGATTATCTTCCTGATATATAGGTCTTTTACTTTCAGCCATGTTTATACCCCATGAAGTATTTACACCCCAGAAGTATGTACACTCTTCCACGCGGGGGAGTGCAGAGGGGGGGTACCCCTTCTGCGGGGTCCGAGGGGCCTATCCCCCCAGCTGGGGGGTCTGGGGGCAAGCGGACCCCTAGCGGGGGTTCGGGGGTGAAGCCCCCGAAGCAAAAATTGCCTTATAAAAGTATATTGTAATTTCATTGTAAATCTGGACCGTTCATTATAAGGTCGCATATCTAACGATAGAGATTATGTTAGGGTTTTTGGCCCTAGAAGGCAACCCTCTTTTATGAGGGAAATGTATTGCAGCTATGGTTGATGGTGAATATTGTATTCTGAGAGAGGAGACTGTGAGAGAAAGAAGAGGAAGTTACAGCAGGTTTTGTTGTAGGTTGTATCCCTTCATTTGCTGGATAATAATAAAGGAAGGACCTGGCAATTTCTCTGGTGGACGTAGCCCACACTGGGTGAACCACGTAAATCTGTGTCTTTCTTGTATTGTGTGTCTTCTGTGTTTTGTTTCTACATTTGTTTTATTTTATTTCTCTGCGGTCCTATTTTTCTAAGAACTGGTATCAGAGCATAAGGTAACTCATAGGAAAGGAGGGTTCCTGGTTCGAGTGGGAGCAATGTCGGAAGATGGAAAGTTTAGGGTCGAGAAATTTAACGGCCAAAACTACCAGTTATGG
>ML789703.1:749225-767952 GCA_009831015.1 Picea engelmannii | reverse complement strand
TAAACTCTTCATCCTCTTTACTCTTCACTCTCCACCCTCTTCTCTTGTTTGTGTGGCTTCTGGAGTGAAGCTCTAGATGAAGTCTCCAACACTTCTCATCCCAATGTCCACTCAACTTGAAGTTTTGGTAAAAGTTCATGTTGCTGCTACAAATATTTTCTGGCATACTCCTCTTCTCCATGTGCCTCTGAATTCATTGTTGGATTGGAGAAGTCTTTTTCTCATTATTCCTTTGAAATCAATTTAATCCATTGCATATGGATTTCTTTTTCCACTAAAATTTCACACGATGGATTTTATTCCCACATAATGAACATACCTTTGAGTTCCAACAAATTACAATGCTATGGCTTCTCTTCTTGTAAGGAATATTAAATGATCATAATTCATAAACTATTTTTAATTTATTTTAAAGTAATCATGCAAATAAATTAAGATGATTATAATACATGAATCAAATAAAATCATTGTAGTTTTTGACTACATTTTTTTATTTTTTATTTAATGGTTCTTAATTATTATTTTTTTTTTTAATTTAATATTATAAAATTTGATTGTATTTTTTTACCATCTTGGCAATGAATGAAGTCGCATTTGCCAATGGTATGTGTGAAAGGAGAAAGAATGTACTCATGGTAATGGGTTATCCATAAAGAATGAAGAATATCAACATAAGAGATTTAAGAGGGTCGTGGTTAATCTATGTGGTAGTTTTTTTAAATAAAAGAAATAATTGCAAAGCAATTAGTCTTTACCTAAAAATACAAAACTTAGATTTTTATCATTTGGACTAAAAAAATATAGAAAATCACTTTAACCAATCATCTTCATTGTTAAGACAACAATTTCTTAAAAATAAATAATGAAATTTAAAATTTAAACCAAGCCATCAAAGCCTCCCCCGCCTAGAAGGTCTCATATGTGAAGTTAAAAGAATTATATCATTAAGGATAGTTTTTGAGCTAAGTACTAAGGAACTAAAAACGAGGTTGTACGTTGTTCAATGTAACTTGGAGTGATTTGTATTTTAGAGCGTGGTTTAAAATAAAAAAATTAAGTCATTGTTGAAAAATTGAAAAGTTAAAATGATTTGAGAAAATAGTCACATTTTATATGATTGAAAATATAAAGTTAATAAACAGAGATGTAGGGTTATTTTTTTTAAATTGTAAACTATAATCTAAACTAAATAAACAGAGATGTAAACTATCATGTTCCGTTGTGTGAGAAATAATCTAAACTAAATAAATATGTAAGGTTATTTTGTAAAAAGTTGTTCAAAATAGCTCGAGGTTCCTATACTTCAATTACGGAGCCTTTCCTAGATTCATTGAAGGAATTCTAAACTAATATCATATCAAGAAAACAATTATGTTGATTTAGTGTATCATATTGGAAAATATCATATAATTTAAAAAATGGCAAACTCATTATATGATTATAAATATTATTCATATTGAAAAATCTTATATAATTTTAAAAAATGCAAACTCATTACATGATTACAAATATTATTCATATTGAAAAATATCATATAATTTAAAAAAATGTAAACTCATTACATGACTACAAATGTTATTTAACAAGTGAAAAAATACTCCATCATATCATTTCTTTACTAATTATTGAGTTAAAACTTAAACAAAGTTACATGAGGATTACAAATCTTTAAGCGGACTTGGTCTCCAAAGCTTGTCTATCCTTAACAAAACCTTACCAATATGAATTTTATTATCATTACCCAAATTCTAACACAACTATATTAATTATCTTACGACCTTGACTTTTTTAGTAGGGTAACCTCTAGAGGAGGTACCCCATCTAGAAATTCATCAATTACTAAGAGACCATCATTCAAAACAAAAGCCTCTTTTGACACTAAATTTGCTTGTAAATTATGGACCCTAAAAACATGGTTTATTATGATATGAGGAAACCTTCTTCAAGATCTCTTCTTGAACTTTGTCATGACTGCAAAAGTAGATTATTCAACAAAATCCAATTTGTAAAATTAACATTGTTTTTAATTTTTAATTTCAAATCTTTAGAAAGATTTCAAAACCTTGAAACTACAATGTTTTATCTTTTAAAAATAAAAAAGTAGATTATTCAACAAAATCCAATTTGTAAAATTAACATTGTTTTTAACTTTGAATTTCAAATCTTTAAAAAAATTTCAAAACCTTGAAACTACAATGTTTTATCTTTTAAAAATAAACAAGGTGTGCCTAAAATTCAAGTTTTACAATGAAAAAGTCAAATTCAATCTTCAAATAACCAAAAAAATATTTATAACATGAAATTCTTATGCTTGTTATACCTATACAAAATCAATTTAATTTTTATGTTAGTGTATGAAATCTATTAAATTAAATTAATTTACAACTTGGGTGAGGGTCAACTTCAGTGTCTTTGTTGATGTTTGGATAATATCGAGAAGTCATTCTTTTAGATTAATAATTAATAATATAATTATTGATTATTAAATATAATAATAAGTAAATGATAATAATAAATAGTTATTGATTAGGGACACATTCTTTCATGGATGATGATTATATGTTCTCTATATATTAAACACTCATCATTGTAATAATATATCAATCATATCTCATTTCATATGAAGAAAAACATGATATCAGAGCAACACCAAACTTGACTCTCTCACGAGAGTACCCAAAAACATGAGAGGAAATTATTTCAACCAAGTTCTGGTTTATGTTGTTGCAACGTTATATTAATGGTTTTGTGAGCCTTGAGTCAATCGATTAAGTCAAGATCGAGCTACGCGTTATTGTGAATCTGGTTGAATGTATGTTGTGAGCGATTTGGGGCTCGATCTGTTGTGGATCGGGATCTCCAGTGCCGCCTTGCTGGTCACGTAGGCGCCGAACCCCGATCTCACTAGTCCCAAAATGGAGTTGCTTATGTTAATGATGCGACCACCACCTCTTGGCAACTTCTCTACTACACAGAAACGCCCCATTGCAGTTGACATTGAATATTCGGTCCCAATCTTCATCGGAGGTCTGTGCAAGGGTTATATACTTGGGATCCAACACTCTTGCGCCATTTATCACATTGTGGAGCGGCCCAAACGTCTGCTCAGTCGTTTCGAATAGCTTGGCAACCTCCGTTGGCTCGACGACATTGACTTTGGAAGAAATCACCCTAAGAATAACACTTGGATGCGACTTCCTCTGCGGAGTGTTGACTGTAGGAGTAATGGAAAACCACTTTGGCTCCCTTTTCCGCCAAGTGGAGGGTGACCTCCCTACCGATCCCCCCGAACGCACCTATAACAATGGATGCCATGCTTCCCAAAGAAATTTGTCACAAGCATGAAACAATATGAGGCTATTCAAACATTGTGCTTCTTAACATTCTTTTCCTGGCACCCAAATACTATCGAACTTTGGAAAGGATTTATTGTTGTGTACAAAGACGATTTAATATATTGGATAATACTTTGGTAAACAACAGATGTTAACCATCTACGAATCCGAAACGGTGTTGTGTGTGCAAAATAATTTGGTACCACAAACGTACATACCATATTTGCTGGAAATGCTCACGCCTTGTCAAATGAAGTATTCTTGTTTAAAGAAAAGATGGTTTCCGGTTCCAAATGACCGACACCCAATCTAATAACGAAATCACTGGTGTGTAAAGAAATATGTTCTTCAAGAAGTTGGAATGAAAGGCCCGGTGCAGTGGTCTCCATGTAAGGGAAATCTCCTCATTGTGTTATGTCAAATGCATAGAAATGCTCCGTCCTCATAAAAATTTGATAAGAATGACCATGAGCACCAATTTGGGACAATAATGAAATATTTTAAGCAGTCAAGACTCGAAGATGACAACGATGATTGTAGTAGGCATTGAGCAGCAAGAAAACTAGCAGCAGCAAGGGTTATTATCCCTGATAAAGGAACCCTTATTTCTTTGAAGGACCATTTTCTATGGTACGAGAGCCCGAAAGATGTGTAATTGTATTTGAGCGATTTTCCTGGGTAGGAGAGCTCGAAAGATGTCTTATTGTATTTGAGTCACTTTTCTGGTATGAGTGCTCAATAATGTTATGCACGTTTCCAGTGTGCAAGCAATGAAAGAGAAAAGGAGATCAGTCCCCTTGATCTTCTCTCTTTTTGGTGCACTCTCCAGAAGGGGGACTTGGTTAGTGGATAGTGAGACCACATATTAGATTAGATTCAAGAGTATTGTGAAAACAGCAAGAGGGAGTTAGTTGGCTCATGCAGAGAAGAAGATATGGAGGTAAAGACCTTCCAACATAATGTCAAGGAGAGACATTTCCAAACATGATGCTCAGAGACAGGAAATCTCTAGGAGAAGTATACTTCTAGGATGAGATCATACCAGATACCAAAGTTCCAGTGAATGTAGAGGGACTTCCAGAGAGAGAGGTAGTACTACCCAAGGAGGAAGAGCTACCTTCAATTAACAATGAAAACTTCAATTTTAATACATAGTAACCGCTAAAAATTGTATTTTTTTAATTATTCATTAATTATAACAATTAATTTACTTCTTAAAAATAAAAATAAAAAAAATTATTTTTAAAAATAATCCACTTGAAAAAACTTTAAAAAACATGGAAAAAAACTAGAAATCAAACTCAACTTTGACCCAAAGCAAAAACTATAATCCTTTCTTTAATCATATACAAAACGAGGGTCATTAACACAATATTTCATCATAATGGACCTCCCGTTTAATTATATTTTATCTTAAAGTAATTTTGTGTATATACTAAAGTTATTGTAATTATTTTCATTTTAAATAAGTTTGTAAATTTATTAAAATTATTATAATCGTGTAAATTTAACAATATTAATATAATTCTTAATCCATGGAAGCGAGAATATATAACTCTAATGTAGGAACTTCAATATTATTCAATACATACACTAATCATACACTAAAGAGAATTGATTTTGATTCTGAAGATCACAATAAGTGCATCATAACATAATACTCAGGACTCTTTAACATTAGATGCAAGATTTATGTTTTTGATCCTAAAGATCGCATGAAGTGCAACAAGAGAGCATATGCAATCTCAAGTGATACAACCTCCTAATATACTCCACCCAAATTGATCCCCTTATGATATCCAAGGACTTATTTATAATATCCTCGGTGGTGACAGGAAAAATATTCCCTACAATTGTGAGTCATAAAGAGACTCCACATACCTAGAGATTCGAGGCATGTGGGGAAATCCACGTGTTATCTTGTCTCTTCATCAATATTTAGACATATGGGAATCTAATTTTCTCGACTTATGGGAACCTAATTCTTTGACTGACATTGACACTGACAAGAGTACAAAGTGGAACTAGTTGTATAGCATGGTGCACGACATGAAATAAAAGGTTTGTAAAATGATCTTATCGGAGATATGCAATCATCTAAAAGATTACRCTTTATTTTATTACACCGAGAGGCATACACCTATTGTAAATAAGCACATTTAATAGGTTTTTAGTCCTTAATGTGTTTCCCATGGACAATATTAAATATGGATCAAATATTCTTCATTGTCACAATAAATGAAAGGTTGTGATTTCAACCATTAACTTCCTTTCTTTAAAAAGACATACGTTTATGTGTTTACTTTTTCACATTTACTTAATAATATTAAGAAATTATTGTGATGGCGAGTTGATTTCCACATTTAGGTTATTAGCAAGGATTCCATTTGACTATTCAGAGTGTGAAGCGTGGCACATATTTCAATTAACTAAGGTGATCCTACGTTGGGAGGCATTTCATATTTTATCTTGAAGCAAAGATGAGGAGCGAAGCTCCACACACACAGTGATGACTCGGCTCCATAAGAACACTAATGAATCGACTCCATAATCACAATGACAAGTCCAAGCATGTAGATGCATTGCTAGGGCAAGAAACCTAATGGTTACAAATGACAACCGCCACGATTCTTTTGACTTTCTTAGACCTTATTTCACTTATAAGTATGCAAGGTGCCTATAATATTATTGGCAGCCCTACATGTTTTTTCTATTTTTAACGACAAATGACACTTCCTGTAGCTGCCTACACCTCATCCTGTAAATATTACTATTTGGGAGTGATTATTTGATTATAAAAGATGTTTGATTATTCTTTTTTATTTTGCATTTTCATGCTTGATTCATGACTGAAAGCATGAATCAAGCTTGATTTCGTATTATAACCCTATTCAAAACATGTTTTTAAAGGTTCATTGTGACTTACATCTACTTCATATTTAATACTGGAATGATTTTCCTTTTTGAGTTTGTTTGAATATCGATATAATACCAAGAGTTGATTTGTATTCTGATTTGTAAACATATCTATTTGAACCCTTTGCAAATTGACCATAGTCATTGCATGACATGGGAATTAATGTGCAAACATCGTTTCCTGTACTTTACCTTTGGCTGGCAGAATGAATTGACAGGCCTTTAGTTACGAGTTAAGGTTTTGTGTTATGCTTGGTACTCAAAGATTTCATTACCATGAGCGCTTGAACTTCATGACCGAAAACCCTGATGTTTATACTATGATCATGTAGGGGCCTTGTTTTCTTTTTCCCATTCTATCCACTTAGTTTTGTTTCTCCTGCTCTTGCCATCTAAACCCATAGCTAGTTTGAGTCACCCCTGTTACAACTTGGTTATTTTCTTAATGGCCCCTGTTGTCTGAATAAAGCCGAATGGCTCTCAAGCATTACTGTCTCTTGATGATGTGGCCGAGGATTTAAAAAACCATGGCTGGGATACTTTCATTACGAGGTTTGATGGGTATAACCTTCGTGTAGATAAGGAATTTTCCCAAACATTTGATGGGTATAGGGTGAAAGTTGGAGACATTCAGTTGGAGGTGACCAAAGGGTTTATCAGCGAAGCCAAAAGGCTCCCATCCTTCGGTCAGAAGTGGTTTAAGAACTTGAAAATTGACGAAGTGCCCTAGAGTCTTTTCATGACCTCCAGAAAGATTGATGTTGTGAGAAATGTATTCCTATTTCTCTTCTTAAGGTTAGATGGCATGGTCTATTATCAATTCTTAGGCAGTTTATAACTTTTGAAGGTCATTATGGCCTGGTTTTTCTTTATCATGTGCAGTTGCTTATGCGCTTTATAGGTTTCCATCTGAACATTCTATTTTATTTACTAAGGAGTCTGTACAAGATGTCAAAAAAATACAAGAAGCAGAGCCTCGACTCTAGCCTCTTTCACCATGGCCTGATTCAAATGTTGTCGGTTCATCGTTTGAAAGCCCTGGGTGATGACTGGGATAGGTTCTTATCCCAAAACAATTTTGTTACAACGATTCCTATAGAAACCCCTTTGTTGGATAAGCCTATGATAGAAAAACATTTTGATTTCTCAAGTGGCAAGCCAGAATTTTTGGAGGAAAACCCTCATAACGAGGCAATACCCAGTCATTTTTCACCTGGGCAACATGATGTTGGTTTTGAGTTTATAGAAACCCCTGTGCATGAATTAATTATTGGCCCTAACCCTACTGTAAAATCCGACAGTAAAGACCCTCGCAAACAATCAAAACAGAAGCAAGCAGTGTTAGGGTTCCGAAATAAAAGGGTTGGTCGTCTCATTTCGAGAAGTTTGCGTAATTGATCTAAGCCTCATTTGAGATTGATCAATACGATTGAGATCAATGAGGATTCAGATCCTAAAATCGAGGATTTTCTCGCAGAAGAAGATCCATATTGTCATAAGTCAGATCCTAATCAGCCGTATGACTATGTTAGCAATCTCCCACCATGTCTCAAGTATAGAAAAGGGTTTACTGGTATTAAACTCGGTCAAGGTCTGGTAACAGGTAGTGTTGATGTTCTTACACCCAACTATATGCTCCATCAACAAATCGCTCCTTCTGTGCATTGCGAGGTCTGCTTGCATTGGATTGAACGATACTATAATGACATCCCTATTCTACAAGCAATAATTAAATCTCTCACCAACCATAATGAATTACTCATAAAAGAAAATCGTGAACTCAAAGAAATTGAACAGAGACAAACCAAGCGTCTTAAGAAGACATGCAACATTGTGATAAAGAATGCAGACAGTGTAAAGGTCATAATCAATGATAAGATATCTTGATCCATGTTTTGGTTAAATGGTAAAATAGTTTTTTCCCTCTTATTATAGTCATATTTTTTTTTAATCAGATCGGTTAAACTTAGATTTCTTTTACCAATATAAGACTAGCTACAAAATCATGAGATTTTGTAGCCATGTCATTTCATATAAAATTTAGTAATTACTTGTTCGAGCAACTGTATGGTTACTTTGCCACATATTGGTCTCATTTGTGGCTGCCGGAAAATGGAAAACCAAATAGAATTAGGATAAACCGTGAATGCTATCTCAAGCACACCGTAACGGATTTGAATGATGCAAACAAACCATTTACTGCATCCACTAATTAACTTGAAATGCAGGGAGTGAACACCTTCTTTGCTAACTTCCTGACCGAAATTTCCCCTTTCACTGATCCTGGGCAACAATCAGAACTTATGATCTGTACTCAGTCATCAGCTTTGCCAAGTGTGTCAAACATGACCGATGAAGCTCAAATTTGGTCGTTGTACTTCAACGGATCTAAATCCAAAGAAGGAGTTGGTGCGGGATGTGTGCTCATCGATCCTAAAGGTAATACGACTTTTATTGCCTGTTGATTAGAGTTCGAATGAACCAATAACACCACCGAATACGAAGACCTTTTGCAAGGACTCAGGAAAGCTATGGATATGGATGTAAGAAATTTAATGGTATTCGGGGATTCAGAAATTGTGGTCAGATAGGTAAGAAATTCCATACATTGTCTATCACCACATCTGAAAAGTTACCAAACTGAGGTATGGAGTTTAATGCAAAGATTTTCAGCATTTAATATAAATTCCATTCCTAGACTAAGCAATTCAGAGGCCGATTTATTAGCTAATGTTGCTTCTAAACTGCTGCCCACATAAGGTCTTTTTCCTAATGCATTTTCGATTGAATTGTTGTTCAAGTCGTCAATCCCGGATAACATTACCAATTGGAGAGTGTTCAACGATGATCAACAAATCATCAACTTCTTGCACATGGAGGACACCTTCCAAGGTGCAGTCATTGACTAAGGCACTCACAATGAAAACCTCCGCAACTTCACGGTAATATTAGATTCTAGATCTCTTGAATTGATGTCTGATCTGGTAAAATCTATTCCTATATCCGTTGTAAGACTAGAAAAGTTTTATGACTTGCATGATAAATTTAGAGGATCAGTTAATTGTAAAACAAACAGTTCTTCTTTGATTTATGAGACAATCAACTTAGGGACTAAGGAAAATCCTCAAAATATTAATTTGGGAATATGATGTTCCTAGAAAGAACGATCTGCCTTTTTAAAGTTATTTAAAGAATTCAAAGACGTTTTTTCCTGGACGTATGATGATTTGAAAACATTTGATCCCAATATCATACAACATTTCATCCCCATGAAACCCCAGACCTAACCTTTTTAGCAGAAGCTGAGGAAGATGCACCCTAAGTTGGAACCCACTGTCAAGAAAAAACTAAATAAATTACTGAATGCAAAGATAATCTTCTTGGTGAGACACACACAATGGGTGTCTAATCTAGTTCCTATAAGGAAGAAAAGTGGTGAAATTCAACTTTGTGTCGATTTTCGTAACTTGAACCGAGCCTCAGACAAATATAATTATCCCGTTCCTCCAATGGAACAAATAATTCAACAAGTTTATGGTTCTGAAAGACTATCTCTATTAGATGGTTTTTCGGGATACAACCAAGTCCTTATGTCTCCCTCAGATCAACTCAAAACCACTTTTCGTACCCCATGGGGCACTTATGCCTACAGGAAGATGCCTTTTGGGCTTATAAATGCCGAGGCCACTTTTCAGAGAGCAATGAACATTACTTTTAGTGATCTCCTAAATCAATCATTAGTGGTCTATCTTGATGATGTTACCATTTTCTCTAAGAACAAGAAAGATCATTTGTCTCACCTTAAGGATGTCCTAGAACGATGCCACAAGTATGACATATCTATTAACCCTAAGAAATTAGTCTTTGCAGTTGATAAAGGAAAATTACTTGGGTTCATAGTGTGCAAAGATGGAATGATTATCAATCCTGAAAGAACCCAAGATATTGCTAAACTTTCTCCTCCCTTGACGCAGCAACCCTACCTCGGTAGGTTCTGCACGACCTCCTAGTCTTAGGATCATTCTTATCCTCTTCCTTGAGTCAAATTGACTCCTTGATTTCCCCACAGGAAATCACACACACACAAATGTGTATCCATAGGTCCTTATGAGTTGTGCTTGTGTGAATTACCACAAGGCGCTAACTCTCACCCACGTGACCAACAACTATGACCACGACCTTTACTTGAAAAGGTGTTTCATACTTCATGACCTAATGACTCCTAGTGTGAGTCCCCCCTGATTCTCCAATCTCTGAAACCCAAAAGGGCTAACGGGTCTCTGACACCTCCCTTGAATTCTCTTCGATGTGACCTCTGGCTAAAACCTGGGGCCCAATCTTTTCGACACCTGGAACTTCGCATATCGGTGAATTGTTATGCAACGAATCCCTCTCCGATTTTCGAAACCATGATATACCCTTGCCACAAATCAATGGCTTAAGTCTCCCCACAATCTGACGGTCTTGGTTCTCTCGGGACTTCGTGAATCAGGAATTTGAAACTCTTGACTCCAAGTCACAATCTTCTCTGATGCCCGAACTCTAAAACGACGAAGTTCAAGGATGAAATCAACACTTCCTGTTGATTCCAATCCAACGTCTTCTATTCCTCCCGAGCTTGACTTCTGTGAGACGATCTTGACCTCCATTTCCCTTTGAATACTTCGAAGGTTCTATCCCTTCTGAGATCTCAATTGCAAACTCAAGGCTTCCAAAAAGTTTCTTGCTCGTACTCTTTACGGCTATTGTAAATAACCTCTGGTTATTTGAATCTTCGATTCTGTGCACTCCTTGCAACAACAGTCCTTCAATCTTCCTCTTGATTTGATAAAATCCAAGGCCCCACCCAGCCTGCACACACCTTGCACGGTTTTTTGCTTCACCTGCACTTCTGCTAGTATGATAACAATGGTATCTCTCCTGATCTTTCTGAGATAAAAATCAGACGCTTGTCAACGCACACCTTGCAGACGTTCACTGCACTCTTTGCAGGAATATTAGGAAGAGAAACAATTGAAATGCATTCTTCCTCTCTCACAAACTTCATACATTTAACATGACATCACAAGCATACACACAACATTGAAATAAATGTGTAAAAAAGAAACAAAACGACTGTAAACATACCATTTAATAGGTGTAAACAGTAAACATAATAACACCATGAAATTGAGTCAAGCTTTCATATATTAACTCAAGTGGTCTTGTACATGGGTTCTTTTCTATGTTCTTCTACTCTTTATCTCTCTACTCTCTGCTCAACAACATATAGAATTGATAATAATACAATGATACAAACGAGGGTGTATATACTTATGTTTTCCCTCCTACAACTCTAAACTATCTAATAAGAATTAAAACTACAACTACCTTTACATTTAATACACATAATGCCTCTATTAATTCGACAGATGAGAGAAACCGCTCTAAACAATCTAATCATAATTAAAACTACAACTACCTTTACATTTAATACACTTAATGCCTCTATTAATTCGATAGATGAGAGCAACCGCTCCAGATCTGTTTACAATCACAAAACATAAATGCAAATTCATTCCCCCAAATTTTACATTAATTTTTTTTTTTTAAATCAAATTTCCTCAAAACGTGCACTAGTACAGTTCTAGCTATCTTCCGTTGCACCTCCTTTGCTGGCTTGGCTTCGATGCTCCTGCATCATACTCCCTTGGCTGAAAAATTGATGAACTCCTATTCATGAGTTCCTTCACTGTCTGTCCATGTCTTTAGATTTCCGCTTCACTCTCCCAACTGGCATCTTCAATCAGGTGTCCCTTCCATTTGACCAAATATTCGAAGTATGTCTTCCTCCGGGTCTTCTTACTAACTCTCCGATCAATAAGAATTTCCATCTGTGGATTTTCATCTACAAGCATCTAATTGACCCATTGGAATTCCTTCTGATCTTCCGACTGCTCTGTTTCATCTACTCTGTAAGGGTACATATACGTAACGTTGAATATGGGTGAGATGCCCATATCATCTGGCAACTCTATCTCATAAGCATTTGCCTCAAACTTTCTTAAGATTTTACATGGTCTAATTTTCTTCATCTTTAATTTATTATATGTTCCTCTTGGGAATCTTTCTTTTCTGAGGTGTGCCAAAACCAAATCACCAACTTCAAATTGAATTTCTCTCTTGTGTTGATCTGCTCTGTGCTTATATTTTTGGTTGGAATTCTCCAATCGCTTTCTGATTTCACTATGGAGCTCCTGCATTTATGCTGCAAAATCCTCTGTGCTGGAACTCCTTAATTCGTTCCGCTCTAAGTCCTTCAACTTAGAGACTCCCCTCAACTACATTCCATACATTATCCGAAATGGGATTTGTTCTGTGCTCCTGTTGATTGAATCGTTGTATGCAAATTCTGCTTGTGGAAGAATCTGGTCCCACTGGCTGTGATGTTCAGTCACCAAACTCCTTAATAGATGTCCCAAACTTTGATTCACTGCCTCAGTCTGTCCATCCATCTGAGGATGATATGTTGAGCTAAAAGGTAAATTATTCCCTAGCTTCTTCCATAGGTTCCTCTAGAAATGACTAACAAATTTTGTATCCTTGTCTGATACAATACTCTTGGGTAAGCCGTGAAGTCTAACAAATTCTTTGAAAAATAGATTGGCAACATGTGTTGCGTCACTAGTTTTCTAACATGGTATGAAATGTGCCATTTTATAAAATCTATCGACTACCACAGATATTGAGTCAAAACCTCTTTGTGTCCTTGGTAGTCCTGACACAAAATCCATACTTACCGCATCCCACAGCTTCTCTGGCACTGGAAATGGTTGAAACAACCCTGCATTTTGTCTTTTCCCTTTCGCATGCTGGAAAATTATGCACCTATTCATGAATTTCTTGACATCTGTCCTCATCCCTGGCCAATAATATGAGCCATTCAGTTGCGTGAAAGTCTTATCGTGGTCAAAATGTCCAGCCAATCCTCCTTTATGCTTCTCGTTCAAGAGGTTCTCTCTCATAGATCATTTCGGTATACACAATTGATTACTTCTGAATAATAATCCATCTTGAATCATATATTCAGTCCATTGGCTTCTATCCATGAGAACTATATTCTCACACGCTTCATAAGCTTCTTTAAAATCTGCATCATTCCTGTACATTTCCTTGAGGTTATCAAAACCTAAGGTCTTTACTCTGAATTCCTGTAGAATCAAACACTTCCTTCTCTAAGCATAAGCAACTTTGTTAATTGTTCCAAAAATATTCTTTATAACAAAAGTAAAATTTTGCATGTATTCAACCCATTTTGCATGCTTCTGGTTCAATTTCTCTTGTCAAGTTATGAATTGTAAAGCACGGTTATCGTTGTACAAGAAAAACTCCTTTGGAATCAAGTAATGTCTCCACTTTTTTCAGCGCCTGTATGACCACATAAAACTCCTTGTCATACGTGGAATACTTCATCTTGGTTTCATTCAGTTTCTCACTGAAATATGCAATCGACCTATTGTCTTGGCTTAAGACCACTCCAATCACAAATCCACTTGCGTCACACCTGACTTGAAATGTTTTGCTGAAATCTGGCAAAACCATAACTGGTTGTTCAGGTATTTTGGCTTTCAGCAATTGGAAACTCTTCTCTGCTTCCTCTGTCCAATGAAAAGATTTGTGTCTTTTCTTGCCCATGTCCATCATTGGTGCACATATCCTGCTGAAATTTCTAATGAACTTCCTGTAAAAACTGGCAAGTCCATGGAAGCTTTTGACTTCAAAAGTACTATTTGGTGATGGCCAATATTTGATCGCTCTTACCTTTTCAGGATCCATTTTTAACTCATTCGCAGAGATCACGAACCCCAAATAAATGAGTTTCGTCTTCATAAAAGACGATTTCTTCAGATTGATCAACAACTTCTCTTGCTGCAACCTCCTCATTGCTGCAGTTAAATGTTTCAGGTGTTCTTCCTTTGTTTTATTGAAGATTAGTATATCATCAAGATACACGATTACAAATTTACTAATGAAATCTTTTAATACTTCCTTCATCAACCTCATAAAAGTATTGGGCACATTCGTCAAGCCAAATGGAATGAAAAGACATTCATACAACCCTTCATTCGTCTTGAATGTTGTCTTCCACTCATCACCTTCCCTCATTCTGATATGATGATATCCACTTTTTAAATCAATCTTTGAAAAAATAATTTCTCCACTCAAGCAATCCATCAAGTCATCCATCCTGGGTAAAGGAAATCTATACCTAATGGTGATTTTATTTATGGTACTCGAGTCTGTACACATTCTCCAGCCACCATCCTTCTTTGGAATTAACACTGTAGGTACAACGCATGGACGCAAGCTTTCTCTAAGCAACCCTTTATCCATCAAATCCTAAACTTGCTTCTTGAACTCTTCATTCTCCTGCAGCATCAATATATACACTTCTTTTTTTGGTAAAATTGCCCCCGATATAAGATCAATATGATGACTTATGCTTCTGATGGGCGGCAATGAACAAGGTAATTCATCCACCACAATATCAGCGAACTCTTCAAGTAGTTCCTGAATTTCCTCCGATAGATCATCTATCTTGGTACTGGTCAAGACAACTCTAGGTTTTCTAACCACAACAAACTACATGTCTTCTTCTTTCTTGACTTCATCAAGAATCTCCTTCCCACTCATGAGAAGTATAGTACTGTTCACCTCTGTTTTTACCTCCTTATCCTTAATTGGCAGCAAAATGTGCATCCTACCATTCTTCTCCAAGGTATATGTGTTATTTCTCCCGTCATGAACAATATTCTTGTCATATTTCCATGGTATTCCCAACAAAAGATGACATACGTCCATGAGAATAACATCACATAAAATTTCATCCCTATATCCCTGTGTCTTGAATTCAACTAAACATTGTTTAATGACAGTTACCTGATGCCCTTTTTGTAGCCATGAAACTTTATATGGGCTCAAATGTGTAACTATTTCCAATTCCAGCTTCTCCACCATTTCTGTGGATACTAAATTGTCTGTACTTACACTGTCCACTATTACCTTGCATACCCTATCCTTGGTCTTGCAAGAAGTTCTGAACAAACTATTCCTCTAGACTAGATTTTCCATCTCCCTCTATGGCTTCATGAAAACTTTCCTCATCATTAGTGACCTTCCACCTTCTGCATCTTCTACCTCAACATTTCGCCCTTGTGCTACATAAATGTGAGCTTCACCTCCATCTCCTTTCCTATCAAGACATTTGAAAGATTTATGTCCTATATTTCCACAGCCAAAACATTTTATTTCGCCTCCTCAGTCTCTTCCTCTTCCTCTTGCTCGAGGAAACGCATTCCTATCAGCGTATTTCCTTCCTTGAGTACTTCCCCCCCTTTCTATTTGAGTATGGGGTTTCTTCTCTTTGCCCTGGGACTTTTGTATTCTGTTCTAGGAAACTAATTTGCCTCTGCTCTAACTTCTTCCCCGACCTCTTTGACCTTGCTTTCGGGCCAATTTTTCCTCAGCCTTCGAAGCCATTTGATAAGCATCATCCACATTCCTGATGGATAACATGCTTATTTCATCCTGAAGCTCATATCTCAAGCCATTGAGGTATCTGGCAACCTTTTCATCATCACTTTCCCAATGAAATGCTCTAATGTTTAATCTGTAGAACTCTTCAGTGTATTCCTTCACTGTCATCCCTTTCTGTCTCAAATTTTGCATTCTCCGAAACAGGTTGATTTGGTAATCCCTGGGTATAAACTTGGCTTTCATATTTGCGACCATCCTATCCTAGCTTTTGATTCTCTACTTTCCTTTACAATGCCTATCAGCCTGCAGTTCATCCCACCATAGTGTTGCATGTCCCTTCAGTCTAGTGACTGCGTGCTTAACTTTCTTATCCTCTTCGACATCCTCATAGTCGAAGTATTTGTCGAGAGCTATAAACCAATCTAGAAGTTCCTCAATGTCTAAGTTTCCTTCGTACATTGGAATGTCCATTTTTTTCACTGGCACCTATCCTTGCAACAACTCTGAATAGACGTTCTTCTGCAACATCTTTAACTACAAATTCTTCTTCTCTAGCTCCAGCTTCATTTTCACTTTCAGCCTCATTGACATCTCCAGTATCAGTAACTCATCTCTGTGCTGTCTCCATAACATCTAGTCGAGCATGAAGTTCCCTCATATCCCTTTCCATGGCTGAATCGGGCATAGGTCTTTCTCTCCTTCTTGGCGGCATTATTTCAATCTGTTCCTCACATAAAAAAAAAAAAAAAAATTAATGGCTCTGATACCACTCTTGACGCAACACCCCTACCTCGGCAGGTTTTGTGCAACCTCCCGATATTAGGACCGTTCTTATCCTCCTCCTTGAGTCGAATTGACTCCTTGATTTCCCCACAGGAAATCACACACACACACAAGTGTGTATCCACAAGTCCTTATGAGTTATGCTTGCGTGAATTACCACAAGGTGCTAACTCTCACCCACGTGACCAATAGCCATGACCATTACCTTTACTTCAAAATAAGTTTCGGAATTCACGACCTCACGACTCCTAGTGTGAATCCCCCCTGATTCTCCAATCTCCAAAACCCAAAAGGGCTAACGGGTCTGTGACACCTCCCTTGACTTCTCTCTGATGTGACCTTTGGCTAAAACCTGGGCCCAATATTTTCGGCACCCGAAACTTCACGTATCGGTGAATTGTTATGCAATGGCTCCCTCTTCCGATTTTTGAAACCATGATATACCCTTGTTACAAATCAATGGTTTAAATCTCCCCGTGATCTGATGGTCTTGGTTCTCTCGGGACTTCATGAATCGGGAGTTTGAAACTCTCGACTCTGAGTCACAATCTTCTTTGATGCCCGAACTTTGAAACGACGAAGTTCAAGGATGAAATCAACGCTCCCTATTGATTCCAATCCAATGACCTCTATTCCTCCCGAGATTGACTTCTGCGAGACGATCTCGACCTCCATTTCCCTTTGAATACTTCGAAGGTTCTATCCCTTCTGAGCTCTCAATTTCAAACTCAAGGCTTCCAAAAGGTTTCCTGCTCACACTCTTTGCGGCTATTGTAAATAACCTCTGGTTATTTGAATCTTCAATTCTGTGTACTCCTTGCAACAACAATCCTTCAATCGTCCTCTTGATTTGATAAAATCCAAGGCCCCACCCAGCCTGCACACACCTTGCACAACTTTGTGTTTCACCTACACTTTTGCTGGTATGAGAACAATGGTATCTCTCCTGATCTTTCTGAGATAAAACTCAGACCCTCATCAATGCACACCTTGCGGACATTCACTGCACTCTTTGCAGGAATCATAGGAAGAGAAACAATTGAAATTCATTCTTCCTCTCTCACAGACTTCATACATTTAACATGAAATAATAAGCATACACACAACATTGAAATAAATGTGTAATAGAGGAACAAAACGACTGTAAACATACCATTTAATAGGTGTAAACAGTAAACATAATAACACCATGAAATTGAGTCAAGATTTCATATATTAACTCAAGTGGTCCTGTACATGGGTTCTTTTCTATGTTCTTCTTCTCTTTAGCTCTCTACTCTCTGCTCAACAACATAGATAATTGATAATAATACAATGATACAAATGAGGGTGTATATACTTTCGTTTTCCCTCCTACAGCTCTAAACTATCTAATTAGAATTAAAACTACAACTACTTTTACATTTAATACACTTAATGCCTCTATTAATTCCACAGATGAGAGAAACCACTCCAGATCTATTTACAATAACAAAACATAAATGCAAATTCATTCCCCCAGATTTTACATTAATGCTTTTTTTTTTCTTTTAAATCAAGTTTCCTCAAAACGTGTGCTAGTACAGTTCTAGATGTCTTTCGCTGCACCTCCTTTGTTGGCTTGGCTACAATGCTCCTGCATCATCCCTCTTCCAAAAAATCCATGCAGCCATTCACTACTAAATATGGGAGGATTATTCCACGAAAATTTTCCACGCTTCCACTAGTTTCATCTTTTTTTTAAACAGGGTGGGATTTTCGTCGATATTGCCACGAAAGTTCGTCACAATATCCACGAAAATATTTTTTTTATCTAGTCGGGATTTTCGTCACAATAGCAACGAACTTTCATGGCAATAGATATGAACATTTTTCCTATCTCATTGGTCGATGTTAATGGATAGTTGACTATTTGATCTATATATACGCGAATTTAAGAGACTTTGCGACATAATTGCTATAGTTGCGACACTGTTCTTGTCTTTTGTTTGAGCTGTTTATTTTTTCTGTCACCCACCGATTGAACAAATCCAATTCTCGATCTACATAGCTCATATTTTGAACTTGCAAGGTTAGTATGTTATTTTTTATTGATGTACTCATTTAACTTGTAAATTTTTGTTCAAATGTCCAAATTTCATTTAGCTTGTTTTTTTCCTTGATAATATATTATAATATGTGTAGTACCATATTTCATG
>ML789703.1:721534-734096 GCA_009831015.1 Picea engelmannii | reverse complement strand
ATCTAGTCAAAAAATGCCCTTTTGACTTTCATCTCCAAGAATGGCCTTTAGATTTTGACTTGATAATTCACCACCTATCTATTTGAAACCTTTTCAAACCATTCTAACCCAAAAAATCCTGATCTGGGCGAAAATTTGGCTATGCTGGCCATGACAGGCTTTCAACAACGCACATGCCTGAAAAATCTCCTCCTGCGCTGTTGAAAGTGGCCACTTTCCACAGCTAACTGGTCATAAAATATCGATTTGCGCTGTTGAAAGCGGACAGATTTTCAAAATCGAATTTCTCGGTCATAAAAAATCCATTTTTCATGTATGAATAGTCGATCAACATCTAGAGAATTTAAGCTATCCAATGGTGTTTTCAGATCTTCACTTGGAGCTTGGGAAGGGATTGAAAAGTTTCCTGCAAGTTTAAGTATCATCCTTTCCATTTGCAATTCAAAACTCTAAACGGTCTCTTGTGAACAATGTCTGATATGGAACCAAAGATTTGATTTGATGTTACCAACCCAGGAGTACAGCCTCTGTTAGCTGTTGATAATCTTGACTTTCCTCAGCGCGCCTCTTTGTAAGCCCCTGTTAGCTGCGGAAAGTATGCACTTTCCACAGCGCGCCACTTTGTAGAAGACCCTCCTTAGCTGTTGAAAGCATGTACCTTTGACAGTGCGCCACCCGAGAACTGATTTTAAAAACCTTTTAAGATTTGACACTTTCAACAGCGCGCCAACTGATGAAATGATCTCCTTAGCTGTTGAAAGTGGGCACTTTCCACAGCGCACAATGAACCTTTTGAAAACACGTTAGCTGTGGAAAGTAAAAAATTACCATTTTGAAAGAGAAGACTTTTTGGGTCAATTATTTTCTGAGACACACCAAACCAAAAAATTTCCTCAGCTGAAAAAACTCAAAAATGACTTGAAGATACTACTTAAAGCTATGATATCCATCACAAAATTCAACCGAAAGGACGGTTTCATTTTGGGAGTTAACACTGCCATTACTAGAATTTTATTTCTGTTCTGCATACATTTTATATCTGGTATATTACAAGTGGTATCAAAGCACTTTCCTCAGTAGAAAGTGTGGGTTAAATTTTTTTCAGGGTAGAGATGTATGTCGGCGTCTTTAAGCCACAAAGATCTGTCGTTACGTGCATAAAACTGCAGTTGAGGGATTCATACACACAGGAAATACAAGTGGTACTTGAGCGCACATTTGTTGGCCACCCTTGTAACCCCTGTTGGTACCCCTTCGAGTGGTAGCATATTAGACAACACCTGTGTACGGATCAACCTAGATTACCTAAAGCCCTCTTTAGATAAACTGATCGACCGCCTAACTGCTATAGTGTCACCGAGAACAACACTTGGGAAGATACTCTCTAGTACCTGGGTAGTTGGGTAGTATGGCTAAGGGTACTATCTATCCTCCTTAGTTAGCACCCTAAGATATTGGGCCGAGTAATACTGTTGGACCCTGCACATATATCAGAGAGCTATAGCACAGGGCAAACCCTTGTCTGTAGAACCCTTGAATACCTAATCCTTGGGGACAGAAACATAAACAAATTAAAATAGACAAGATCTATTGCTGCGCAACTATGTTTGGGTTGCCAAGTAAATACACACTTCTTTCTGGTTAAGCATTTGGGCATTTCCTCTCTGCAGTATTCTTCGGACCGAACATAAAAAAAAAAAAATGGAATTTTTTTCACCATTATTTCATCCCTATTCCATTGGATTCATCTCTTCACCCTTATCACATTCATCCATATCATTTTTTTGGAAAAAAAAAATTACCGCGCCCGCCCCTTTTCAGTTCCCCCATTCTCATGGCCCATACTCGTAGCCAAGACTTGGAAGCTCGCTTCAACACTTTGCAATCTGGTCTCATTGAGACCCAACAAGAAGTGAAACAACTCAGTGCCAATGTTGCCACCATAAATACAACCATGCAATCCTCAATGGGAGAAATCAAACAAGACCTCACCACCTATCTTGAATCAGTATTTTTGGCACTCTGCACCAAACTTCATATCCCTACAGATAACCCTTCCTCTTCCTCACCCCCACATACTGAAGGTGACCATTCCTCTCATTCCCATACCTTGCAGAACCATCACTTTCAACGTGAACTATGCCTTCCAGGGGTAGATGTGACCAAATTTGATGGCTCAGACCCCACTGGTTGGGTAACCCAAATGGAAAATTACTTCTCTTTATACATCATTATAGATGACTTGGCCAAACTCTGGTATGGTGTTCTCCATCTAGATCAAGAACGTTGGCAATGGTGGCAATGGAGAAAAAATTCTCGTCAAGGGTATATTGCTTGGACACAATTTGTGGCAGAGCTTTATGAACGCTTTGACACTGACACCAACCATTTGGGCTATTTGACAAAGCTGAAACAATTAGGAATAGTGAAAGACTTTATACTTGCCTTTGAGTGCCTAGCTTTTAGAACAAAGGGCATGATGTCTAATGCCTTTTTCTGAGAGTGTTTTATTAGCAGCCTCAAGGATGAAATTCGGGCCCATGTCCTCATGGCTCAGCCCGACAGTTGGGTGGAGGCTGCCAAATGAGATAAAGAAGCACAATAGGTTGTATCTTCTCAAAACCACAAACCCTCCTTCATCCCTTGCCCTAAACCAGTAAATCCCACTACCCCCTCTACTCCACTAAAGATCCAAAAATTGACCCAGGCTGAAATGGATGAACGCCAACTCAAAGGCCTTTGTTATAACTGTGATGACAAATATTTCTCGGGCCACAAGTGTAAAGAACAAAATATTTTTATGGCCATCTCCGAGGAAATTTCAGAAGAAGATGAAGAAACTCCCTCTCTGTTTGAATCACCTGAATCTACTAACATAACCCCTCCCTCAAACCCTTCCGAAGTAGAACTAGTCATTTCCCTCAATGCTCCCACTGGCTTCTCCACTCCCCAAACCCTCAATCTAATCGGTTACATCAAGCATCGGAAGGTCATCATTCTGGTTGATAGTGGCAGCACCCATAATTTTATTCATCACCGCATTGCCTAAGAAACTCATTGCTACATTCATGCCGTCAATAATTTCCAAATCATGATTGCCAATGGTGGTTCCATGAAATGTGGAGGGTGTTGTGAAAATGTGCATCTCCAAATTGGTGACTACCACCTGAAATCCATATGTTTGCTATCGACATGGGAGGTTGTGACATTGTGTTGGGTGCACACTGGCTAAGGACTTTGGGTCCCATTATCATGGATTTTAAAGACTTAACCATGCAATTCTACCAAGAGGGCCACCAATATAAGTTCCAAGGCATCATCACAGGTTCATTTGAGATCATTAGTTCCCATCGCCCAACTCCAAAAGGGTCATTCTGGTGTTATCACCCAACTCCATGCCATACAAGCAACAGAGACACCTTCCATACTGCAAGACCTCCAAGCCATCCTTTGTAAACATCAATTGGTCTTTTCCACTCCCCAAGGCCTCCCTCCTTCCCATGGTGTTCATGATCATTCCATTCTCCTTGTACCAGGAAGCCTTCCTCCCAATATCCGTCCGTATCATCACCCCTTTTCCCAAAAAAATGAAATTGAGAAAATGGTCCAAGAACTCCTTAATGCAGGAATTATCCACCCTAGTACGAGCCCCTATCCATCTCCTATGGTCATGGTCCTAAATAAAGAAGGATCTTGGCAAATGTGTCTTGACTTCCGTGCCCTCAACAAACTTACCGTCAAAGACAAATTCCCCATTCCTGTCATTGATGACCTCCTGGATGAAATGAGTGGCACCCAATTCTTCACTAAACTGGATCTTTGTTTGGGCTACCACCAGATACGTATGAAAGAGACAGATATTCCCAAGACTGCTTTTAGAACTCATGAGGGCCACTATGAGTTTTTGGTCATGCGCTTTGGCTTGCGTAATGCCCCCTCCACCTTCCAAAGCCTCATGAATCATGTCTTCCATCCTTTTCTCCACCATTTTGTCTTAGTTTTCTTTGATGATATCCTCATCTATAGAAAAACTTGGACAAACCATCTTGCTCATGTGGATCGAGTTCTCCATCTACTCTCTCAGCACCAACTTTTCCTGAAACTGTCTAAATGTGCTTTTGGCGTCTTAGAAGTAGAATACTTGGGTCATCTGGTTGTAAAAGATGGCATCAGGGTGGATCCTAAAAATATTGAAGCTATGCAATACTGGCCTCACCCAAAGACTTTTAAGATCTTGCATGGATTTCTAGGCTTAACAAGGTATTATCACAATTTTGTTAAGAATTATGGGAAGATTGCAACACCTCTCACTGCTCTCCTCAAAAGGAACTCTTTCACTTGGACTCTAGCTGCTGCTCAAGATTTTCAAACCTTGAAGATGGCCATGTGCACCACTCCAGTCCTCACCCTTCTCAATTTCACAAAGACCTTTGTGTTGGAATGTGGTTCCTCAGGGAAAGGAATTGGTGTTATCCTTGTGCAAGAGGGTCGACCTTTGGCCTTTACCATCAAGAAACTATCTGAAAGAAATCTGGGAAAATCCATCTATGAAAAGGAAATGTTGGCTATTATGCATGCCATGGATCTATGGCATCCTTATCTATTGGGGCAACGGTTCAAAATTAAGACAGACCATCAAAGCCTCAAGTATTTTCTGGAACAACGCATTTCCTATTCAGAACAACAAAAATGGGTGACTAAACTCTTTGGATATGATTATGAGATCATTTATAAGAAAGGAAAAGACAATGTGGTTGTGGATGCACTTTCCCGAAAATATGAAGATGAAGGATCCCTTTTTTCTCTTTCATTCATTGTACCAGATTGGCTCCAAGCCATTCGCTAGGAATGGCTACAAGACCCCAAAAGTTCGTAGTTGATCCAACAATTACAGTCCAATGCTCCAGCTTCCCTAGGGTACTCTTGGCTCCATGAGGAACTTCGATAGAAAGTCCGTTTGTATTTAATTAAACAATCAAATATTAAATCCACGGTACTTTATGAGCTTCATGCTACACCCACAGTAGGGCACTCTGGGTTCACCAAAACCTATGACAGGGTCAAACATTCCTTTTTCTTGGATGGTATGAAACAAGACATTCGTAATTTTGTAGCTGAATGTGACGTGTGTCAATGCAACAAGGGAGAAACAGTCAAATCACTAGGCACACTACAACCGTTGTCAATTCCACCTACTATTTGGAAGGATATCTCTATGGATTTTATTATGGGCTTACCCAAATTGGGAAATAAATCTATCATCATGGTGTTTGTTGATCGCCTTTCCAAGTATGCTCATTTATGTTCCCTTCAACACCCATTTACAACATCCATGGTGGCTCAAATCTTCATGGATCAGGTCTTCAAGCTTCATGGCATGCTGCACTCTATTGTTTATGATTGCGACCCAAATTTCACAAGAATTTTTTGGCAAGAACTATTCAAGATACAAGGCACAGAATTGCATCTCAACACAACTTATCAACCCCAGACTAATGGCCAAAAAAAAGTTGTCAACAAGTGTTTGGAAACATATTTGAGGTGTTTTTCCTTGGAAAAGAAAAATCAATGGTCTCAATGGTTACCCCTAGCTGAATGGTGGTACAACACTTCATACCATACAGCTACACGCATGACTCCTTTTGAAGCGGTATATGGACATAAGCCACCTTTAGTTCTCTCCTACTTAACGGGTGCCTCAAAGGTCTAGGCGGTTGACCTAACACTTACAGCTTGAGAGGCCATTATCCATACCCTCAAAGAGAATTTGGTCATGGCACAGAATCGCATGAAGCAACAAGCAAATCAAGTTTGCTCTGAACATCAATTTGTAGAAGGGGATCAGGTGTTTCTTCGACAACAACCTTACAAGAAAACTTCCCTAAAGGCCGAGCATTGTCATAAGCTAGCACCCAAATTTTATCGTCCTTATACCATGCTCAAGCATGTGGGACAAATCACCTATCAGTTAGCTTTTCCCAACCACTCAAAGCTACATCCTATTTTTCATGTTTCATGCTTAAAGAAGGTGATTGAAGCTAAGTGCCAAATTCAAACCAACCTTCCAGAGTTAGCTGAAGAAGGATCCATTTGGCTACAATGAGAAGCAGTTTTGGACCAGCGTGAGCATCGCCTACGTCATAGAACCATCAAGGAAGTGCTAGTCCAGTGGAAAGATACAACTCCAGTAGACGCCACTTGGGAACCAACTACCATTCTGCAACAATTTCCTCATCTCAATCCTTGAGGAAAAGGCTGCTTTTAAGGGGGTGGACATGTTAGGGTCCTAACCCACACGTTGGTAGAACAATATATTCAGATGTAATAAAGGTCAATAATAATAAGGCCTTTCAATAAAATAGAATAAGGCAGATGTAAGAAGACCTAATAGAAGCTTCCACTTATAGAAGGATCTTCCTCTAGATGCTTCTTTTTAGTATAAATATGAGTCAAGGGTATGAGAACCCTATATTGGATATTATTGTAATAGAGCTCTGCTCAATTGGAGGTTGTCCCCTCGAAGAGGCCCGTGAACATTTTTTTCAGATTCAAAGTGTTATTTATGTTGTTATTCTTATATCATTTCAGTGTTATTGTGGTGAATGTTCTGGTTATATTACTATTATTCTTCCATTACTAGGATTTTATTTCTGTTCTACATACATTTTATATCTGGTATATTACAGGGGCCAACGTTGAAATTTTTTCAAACTGTTTCTGAATACATTGAAATTTGACATGGATAGACTATTCGCATGCCTTAACGATATGGGAGGGTTTCTAGACTCAAATTTGACTCACACTCCCACTTTCTTCCATCATAAATTCATCATGTAAACCCTAAACCCTAATTTAGTGGAGTCATCGTTTTTTTCCCAGTGAAGATCAGGAGCAAGTGGCTCATGTGGTCGATGTGTCAAACGAAGAAGTTGAAGAATTTGATCATCCAAATGTAGGAGACAACGATCTCATTGATGATATTGATAACTATAGTAGTGAAAATGACGTTGATGATGATGCTGATAGGAATGATCCTTTCACCAATATCGATTCTGAACCAGATCTTGATACAGATGTTGAGCTGGATGAAGAAGAAGATGACTGATATTTAATTGTTGAAAAGAAGAGGTATGTGTTTATATCTTTTATATGATCTTTATATGTTTTTATTTTGTATAATATAATATATGATACATGTTCTTTATAATTTCAAATTAGATAATATGGAGAATTTGAGAGTGATGTGCAAGGGGGGGCATAATTAGAGCTTCCACCTTCACGTGGTTGCCCCTGTTTAGTAGAGAATGAACTATTCTCGAAACCAAGAGGAGCTTTGCACGACTGTGCCTAATCATACCAACGATGTGGTTATGTTCATCATCTATTCATAATTATCATTCTCCAAATATCTTATACAAATTTTACAAGGAAATTGTACTAGGACTACACATGGGCAACAATGACCTGTGAATGGGGCCAACATTGAAATTTTTTCAAACTGTTTATGAATGTATTGAAATTTGACATGGATAGACTATTTGCATGCCTTAATGATATGGGAGGGTTTCTGGACTCAAATTTGACTCACACACCCACTTTATTCCGTCATTAATTCATCATGTAAACCCTAAACCCTAATTTAGTGGAGTCATCGATTTGTTCCCAGTGAAGATCAGGAGCAGGTGGCTCATGTGGTCGATGTGTCAGACGAAGAAGTTGAAGAAGTTGATCATCCAAATGTAGGAGATGATGATCTCATTGATGATATCGATAACTATAGTATCAAAAATGACGTTGATGATCATGTTGATAGGAATGAGCCTTTCACCAATATCGATTCTGAACCAGATCTTGATACAGATGTTGAGCTGGATGAAGAAGAAGATGACTGATATTTAATTGTTGAAAAGAAGATGTATGTGTTTATATCTTTAATATGATCTTTATATGTTTTTATTTTGTATAATATAATATATGATACATGTTCTTTAGAATTTCAAATTAGGTAATATGGAGAATTTGAGAGTGATGTGCAGGGGGGGCATAATTAGAGCTTCCACCTTCACGTGGTTGCCCCTGTTTAGTAGAGAATGAACTATTCTCGAAACTAAGAGGAGCTCTGTAGGACTGTGCCTAATCATACTAATGATGTGGTTATGTCCATCATCTATTCATCATTATCATTCTCAAAATTATCATTCTCCAAATATCTTATACAAATTTTACAAGGAAATTGTACTAGGACTAGACACGGGCAACAATGACCTGTGAATGGGGCCAAGATTGAATTTTTTTCAAACTATTTCTGAATGCATTGAAATTTGACATGGATATACTATTTGCATGCCTTAATGATATGGGAGGGTTTCTGGACTCAAATTTGACTCACACGCCCACTTTCTTCCATCATTAATTCATCATGTAAACCCTAAACCCTAATTTAGTGGAGTCATCGATTTGTTCCCAGTGAATGGATACTTTGTTGTTGACATGGAATGAGACAACACATGTACCTTATTAATTTTCTTCCTTCACTTGATGTGGGCCTGGTCATTCCTAACCTTGAATTGAAAGTTGCCCCTAGTCTTAGTCGTCACCCTTCATAAATGTTGTCACCCAATGTTCATTATATCAGAAGGTTGGAGGCATGTGGTCATCAGGATCATGAGGCTTTATAACCCCACAGTAACAAGAGACATTAATAGATCAACTTTGACTAGATTGAAAGGTGCGTGCAATTGAAAATATTTCCATGAAATGGGGCCAACGTTGAAATTTTTTCTGTTTGTGCTTGTATGCACCAAAAATTGACATGGTTATAGTAGATTCATGCCCTGAAACTATGGGAGGGTTTCAAGACTCAAATACGACCCACATGAAGAATTCTACAATCAAACAATATTAATGAATTAATTCACTAAGGTTGATTGTTTCAAGAGTCATAGGGATCAAAGGGTATACCATGCTCAAGTTGATATTGATTGGGGGTTATCATATAATAGGGATTCATTGTGTTCAAATTCATAATTATTAGGAGGTGATTTCATCAAGGATCAAATGGATCAATGATAAAATTCTATTAGGGGGTTAATGCATTTATAGGGGACTAGTTTGTGTGGGATTATAGTTTCTTAAGGGGTTCATGTCTTCATGGTTTCCTAATGAAACATGCTGATCATTTCAAGGGATAGGCAGGCCAAGGTTCATAGGGATTAGGGGGTACACAATGTCCAAGACCATAATAATTAGTGGTCATAGAATATTGGTGGATTAGTGGTTAGTGGCAATAGTGCCTTAGGGCTTAACATGATTTTTTGGGTCATAATGTGTGAGGGAGTGATTGGGTTAGGGGAGAGCATTTAATTCAAGGTTCATGGAGATTGGGGGGTGTATTATGTACAAGGGGGGTTATAGTGATCGATATTTTATACCATGACATGATAATTTAATGTCAAATATATTTTTGACCATATATGACATATTAATTAACCTCATACTTTTCTAAACGCATTATAATAAAATTGAAATAAATAAAAAGGGTAAATTAAGAGATCAAGCATTATAGGGGTTAAGAGTCATAGTGTATTAGTAGGGTCAATATATTATGATGTTACTATGTTTAGACCCATAATGTATTCATTTTTTTGTGTGTTTGAGGTCACACTATGTTCACTAGGGTTGATTGTTTCAAGAGTCATAGGGATCAAAGGGTATACTATGCTCAAGTTGATATTGATTGGGGTTATCATATAATAGGGATTCATTGTGGTCAAAGTCATAATTATTAGGAGCTGATTTCATCAAGGATCAAATGGATCAATGATCAAATTCTATTAGGGGGTTAGTGTGTTCAAAGTAATAATGTATTAAGGGTTCATTGTATGAGAGGGTTAGTTTGTTTGAGATAATAATGTCTTAAGGGGTTAATGAATTTATAGGGGACTAGTGTGTTTGGGATTATAGTTTGTTAGGGGGTTCATGTCTTCATAGTTTCTTAATGAAACATGTTGATCATTTCAAGGGTTAGGCATGTCAAGGTTCATAGGGATCAGTGGGTACACAATGTCTAGGACCATAATTATTAGTGGTCATAACATATTAGTGGCTTAATAGTTAGTGGCCATAGTTCCTTAGGGGTTAACATGATATTTTTGGGTCATAATGTGTGAGGGGGTGATTGGGTTAGGGGAGACCATTTAATTCAAGGTTCATGGATATTGGTGGGTATACTATGTCCAATGAGGGTTATAGTGATCGATATTTTATACCATGACATGATACTTTAATTCCAAAGATATTGTTGACCATAAATGACATATTAATTAACCTCATACTTTTCTAAATGCATCATAACAATAATTTGAAATAAATAGAAAGGGTGAATTAAGATATCAAGGGTTATAGGGGTTAAGAGTCATAGTGTATTAGAAGGGTCAATCTATTATGATGTTACTATGTTCAGAACCATAATGTATTCATATTTTAGTGTGTTTGAGGTCACACTATGTTCACTGGGGGTGATTGTTTCAGGAGTCATAGGGATCAGAGGGTATACCATGTTCAAGTTGATAGTGATTGGGGGTTATAGAGTAGTTCCTGGAATCCCTTCTTCCCCTCATCCCCAAGGATGTATCCATAACTATATCTCGGGGGCTATGAGCTAGGGATTTTATGTCTCGGGGGCTATGAGTTAGGGATTCTATATTATATAATATATATATATATATTATATTATTATATTATTATATTATTATATATTATATATATATAATATATATTATATATAAATAAATAAAATAAAAAATAAAAATGAAAATAAAACAACATACAAAAAAAAACAAATACAAATCGCACATCACTACACTCGCGCGTAGATTTGGAGCTGCTCACACTCACCACTACACAGGAGCACAGATTTGGAGCTGCTCGCACTCACCACTTACCACTATTGGAGAGTATTGGGTTACACACACAGGTAGAGTGGAAGGGATAGGAGGATGAGAGAAGGAGGAGAAGGAGGGAGAGGCACACGGGAGGAGGCTAGGGCACACATATTTGTACACAAAGTGGAAGGGAGAGGATGACGGGAGAAGGAGGAGAAGGAGGGAGAGGCACACGTGGGAGGAGGTTAGGGAACACATATTTGCATAGGAGGGCACACAAATTTGCACGGGAGGAGGGCACATAGATTTGCACCGGAGGAGGGCACACGGTTTTTCACCAGAGGAGGGCACACGGCCAGAGGAAATGGTTTTACTTCTTTCTCCTATCTCTTGAGTGTGCATTCTAATTGTTTGATGAAATGCTTGATGAAATGCTTGATAGAATGCTTGATGAAATATTAAGTCATCCTTTTAAAATGCACATAGATGGTTTAAAAATAATTGAAATAACTGAAATAAGATTAACATATATACCAATGGAAAATGAGATAAAATGAAGAGAGTGGATGAAGGAGAAAAAGGACAAAACAATGAAGGCCTCTTGGACTTGTCCTTGTATAAAGAAGCAACTAATCAACAAGACAATGAATGCACAACTCTGATAAACATAACATATGAGAATACCATAGGGTAGAACCCCAACATTATTATGGAGAAGAGAAAGAGAGAAGGGACTACAAGGTAGCATGAATCAATGAAATGAGGGAAAATCAAAGATATAAGAAGGTAGGAGAGAAAATGAAAGAATAGAAAGGTAGGAACCAATGAAAGGAAGAAATATTTGAGAAAAAAATAAATTTAGTAGAAGAGTAGATCAAAAAGTGGGACAAGATGAGAGAGGATGAGAAGTAATCACATGAGAATACTATAGAAGCAAAGAGGCAAACAATGAAAATAAGGCAAAGAAAGAGGTCAAGGCAAAGGTGGATCTAAGTGGAGAAGACAAAAAAAGGAGTAGGAGGATAAAGACAAATTTGTAGATGAATATGTTCCTAGTGAATATGATAAGGAAAAATATTCACAGGTAATCATTAGATTCCAACATAATAGAGGACATGAAATTAGAGATACTAAGGACATAGAGGATACCTTGTTGCAACTAGGAATTGTACAACAAGTGGTAGATCGAACTAGTAAATGTTGTAAATTTATAAGTAAAAGAGCTCGAAAAACATTGATTGCAATACAATAAGAAAAATGATGGAACATGAATGTAGAGGATGTTTTAAAAACAAAATTTAAATCACAAAAGGTCCAAGATAAACCACAAACACCATTGGAATTTTATTAAGGAAATAAATTTTTGATCATGCAAGTAGTTTTTCCTAGGATAGGGGACAGTCCTAGATGGCTAATGACATCTTAGGATGGTGGCTTCAACAAGATAGAGACTCAAGGAAAAATTTCCTTTCCCTGTCAAAAGGGTCTCATAAGGTTATGACTATACAATGTGGTGGGCATATTTCTTATAAGAATTTCATGGTTTTGTAAAAAGGGAAATGCACAATAATATAAATCCACCCTAATTATTTATTGAGGGAGAAACAAGGGGACTATGATACCAAAATAGGGGAAGAGGAAAGGGGATTTTTGGTTGATTTAGCCTTATCATTGTCCTT
>ML789703.1:672388-709969 GCA_009831015.1 Picea engelmannii | reverse complement strand
ACTTCTTTGGTCAGTTTTCCAAGATGTCCCCCTTAATGGTCACATTCCATAGCTTGCAACTATGGATCCCCTCCCAATGGTGACATCATATCTTCCTTTGATCCTCTCTCCTCCACTGGTACCATTGGTATTTTTCACCTCTATTCTTTCATTGAACTTAGGTTGATGCATGTCGCCTCCTATGCTTGCATAAAATACACCATTGATGTATGCCACCTCTCATTCTTGCACTAAATCTAGTCTATCATGTGTTTCTTTTGTGATTTTGATGACTCTATATTACTAGTTTATGATGCCTATTATTCTCACACTCTCCAGATTATCGTATGTCACAGGGGACTCATGCTATGTCCTTGACTAGTGTATGGCGCCTTAATGACTACATAAATCCTAGAACAATGAATGTCATTTGTTACACTCACCTTAACTCCAACTTGCCATATGTTACATTTATTCTTTTCATAACCCTATATTAGAGTGTGTTTCCTCTCTCGCTCATGTTCACTCTTAGTCGGTTTAGGTCAACTCACACATTTTTCCAATGTCATGCCAGTGTCATCAACTTATTTCTCTTTCCTTTGTTAGAACAACCATAACACCACAACCTCCCATCTTTACCTTTTCATCTATCCTCCATCCTTTCCATAAGAGATCATGTTGCTAATCCTACCTCACTTCTGGTAAGATGCCAACCTCTGTGATGTAGGTATCTAACTAAACATGTTCCTACACCATCCTACCTCACGTATAAGTAAGTGCATGTATATCCTTGTCACTCTTAATCTTATCAATGATTTTATAGTTGAGATATTATTATTGTTAGACTCACTCATGGTTTACTTACATGTTCTAGTTATTGTTCCATTAATATAGTAATTAGAAATTTCTCATCTCGAATCTCCTAATTTAGCCATTGCATCATTTACATGATAGTTATGATTATTTCATTTTATTTCATTATTTACATTTCATTGTTTAGTTTCTATCATTCTTATGAAGTGATTAAATTCACTTGTTCCCCCATGCAAAAATTGTGTGTTTAACATGCAATGTTTGTCTACCAATATTTCTTTCTCATTTTTCTTCTACTTGCCTAACATTACACTAATCCACATGGCACACCTTGTAGTTTTACCTTACACTAATTCTCAAGGCATAGGGGTCTTCACAGGTACGTCATGGGATATATAGGCCTAGTTGATGGAGGATTCCCTCACAAAAACAATGTATCTCGTGTACATTGAAAAGACCCTCATATTACCCCTATATAATTTCTTGCATTGCTCATTCTTTGCATCTTGCTATTATTCGCATCTTATGGATAGAAGTTCCTATAAGGTGAGGCAAAATGTATAGAATCTCATATGTTCATAAATTATCTATCATTCATTCTTTGGTTACTAATGCCCTTCAATCCGCCCTAGCTCATTATAAATCCCTCTAGGATCACCATCAAGGCTTTGTCTAGTTTCAAATTGGTGACTGACTTTGGCTGTATATGGAAAAACAATGTTTTAAGGGGTAGCATCATAAAAAACTCAAGCCTATTTACTATTGTCCCTATATTGTTCTTCAATATATTAATGACAATGGTTGTCATTACTATTCCCCTTCCTTGCTAGATATCCATAATATCATTTATGTCAATCATCTCAAGCTATATGAGTCATCTATTCTGGAAGAGGAAGTTCAAGTTTTCCACTTAGCAGATAATATCCATACACTAGTGGACCTGCACACCTGCTACACTTGTCATCATTGAATTACTTCCTATCTTGTTGAATGCCAAGGTCACCATCCCACTTAGAACAAATCGCTATCCTAAGTTGTTTTTAAAAAGAAATTCTTGCATCTTGTTGAGAAAGTAGAGACAATGTAATATGACATTACCATATTACAATGTAAGATGGTAATACCATATTACATTGTAATATGGCATTACCGTATTACAATGTAATATGGTAATCCCATATTACATTGTAATATGGCATTACCATATTACATTGTAATATGGAATTACCATATTACAATGTAATATGGCATTAACATATTACAATGTAATATGGCATTACCATATTACATTGTAATATGGCATTACCATATTACATTGTAATATGGAATTACCATATTACAATGTAATATGGCATTAACATATTACAATGTAATATGGCATTGCCATATTACATTGTAATATGGCATTACCATATTACATATTACCATATTACATTGTAATATGGAATTACCATATTACAATGTAATATGGCATTAACATATTACAATGTAATATGGCATTACCATATTACATTGTAATATGGCATTACCATATTACAATGTAATATGGTAATCCCATATTACATTATAATATGGCATTACCATATTACAATGTAATATGGCATTACCATATTACAATGTAATATGGTATAACATATTACATATCTCGTGTATTTTTTTATTTTAAACTTAAAGGACGCGTCGCAATATCGACGATAGTTTGTCAGAAGACAATTTTTTATTTTGAACAACCGTCACAATAACAACGAAAGTTCGTCGCAATTTGCCACAAATTTGCATCGCACATAAAACATCTACGTCATAATTTTTTGTGTTGGCAGAATTTTTCGTCGCTATTGTAATGCTTTTTCATCGCAACGTTCCACAAACGTTTTTACATTGCCACGTTTGTTCGTCATAATTGTCACGAAGTTTCTTCATAATTGCGACGATGCATAAGCATAACCTATCTTGACGATGATGACACGTGATGAGCTAATTTCGTCGTTGTTTCCACAAACACTTGGTTCTTGGATATAGAGACGAAAAAAATTCTTGGCTTTGGTGGAAATTGCGACGAATAAGTGTGGCAATAGCAACGAAAAACCGTCACAAATTTGGTCATATGTACTAGTGATTCTTAGGCAAGATTAATTTTGTCAGAAGGTTTGTCCCAAGTTTTTCAGAAATGGTAAGACCATTACATAACTTAATTAAAAAGGAAGCTCAACATTTTTTGGGACCACAGGAAAGCTAAGCTTTTGATTCCATTAGAAAATCCATAATAGAAGCTCCTTCCTTAATGAGTCTCAACTTCTCGCAAGATTTCACTCTTTACACTTTTGCCTCCGACCGATCTTATGTTGTTGTGTTAAACCAAAAGAATGATGAAAACAATGAAATCAAAGTGGCAAAGATGAATTATCCGCCTGTAGATCAACAAGCATATGTTGTTTTTAAAGCAGTGAAACACTTCCGATCATATTTGTTGAAATCCAGAACTAAAGTCATTGTTCCTTATCCTGATGTTAGAAACTTGTTAGTACAAAAATAATTGGGTGAAAAATGGGCAAATTGGATGACGTCGTTACAAGAATATGAACTCGAAATAACTCCTGCACAAATTGTTATAGGTCAAGGCCTATGTAAACTAATTGTTGATTCAGTTAAAGAGAAAGAAAGTCAAATTAGTACCTTAACTGTAAACCAACATGACGGAAAAAAAATTAGTTGTACACAAGTTGTCACTAATTCTTGGTTTAATGATATTAAGTTTTATTTAACACATGGATCTGCTCCTCACTATATTGATCCAAAAAAGAGAAGAGCACTAAGAATAAAATCTGCATCTTTCCAGTTGACAAATGATGTGTTATTCCGAAAGAATTTTAATAGTGTTCTCATGCGTTGTTTGGAATAGGATGAAGCGAAAAAAGTATTATCTGAACTTCATGCAGGTGAGGCTAGTGGACACTTCAGTGGTACTATTGGCCCACGTTATTTAAATATGCCCATGCGTTGTGTCATAAGTGCATAATTTTCCAAAAGGTTGTTGAACAAGTGAAAAAGGCAGCATTCCCTTTGCAGCCTGTTACTCTAGACTCACCTTTCCAGTAGTGGGGTCTCGACATCACAGGGCCAATTAACCCTGCTTCTTCATAGCAGCATAAGTACATCGTTACACCAACGGATTATTTTACCAGATGGTCTGAAGCTGCACCTTTAAAAATGATAAACACGAATCAGGTAGTATATTTCCTTAATTCAAATATAATTACTAGGTTCGACGTTCCTGAATGTTTGGTCTTTGATATCACTTCTTACTTTTCATCCCTCGATATGAATGTTTTCACCTTGGAAAAGGGGATCGAAATGAAATATTATGCCAGTTACTACCCCCAAGGAAATGGTCTAGCAGAATCAACGAACAAAAATTTGATCAATATCATCAAGAGGATAGTTTATGAAAATCACAAGAACTGGCACAACTCATTATTTAATGCACTTTGAGCTGATAGGGTGACACAAAAAAACTCTTTTGGAAATTCCCCTTTCTTTCTTGTCTATGGAACAAAAGCAATTCTCCCTCCACACGTTCTTCTTCCCTCTCTGCAATTATCGCAGAAAGTTCAAGAAGAGGAATGCCCTCCTCTTGAAAATCGAATTAATGCCTTATTAAAACTAGAGGAAGTGAGAACACAAGAAAAGAAGAAGCTGAATCAACATCAAAAGAATGTAAAAAGATGGTTTGATTCAAACTCTTCTTGAGATAGAAACTTTGAGGTAGGAGATTTGGTTCTTAAATGGTAAAAACCTCACGAAGGAAAAGGGGACCACACCAAGTTCTAGAACCTGTGGTTGGGGCCATTCGTAATCACTAAAAAACTAGGTCCCAACTCTTTTCATCTACACAATTTGGAGGGATAGCCAGACACCTTCCCAATGAATGGCAAAGCTCTCAAAAGGTATTTTTCCTGATGTTTCCAGATCCACCTTTGTACATATTTTTCTTTGTTTAATTTTTCTTTTTGTTTTTTTGATTTTGGTTCTTTTCATTTTGCTTGATTTTTCTGTATTCAGAATAAACTTATGTCTATATCACCTTTTAGTTCATGAAGGGAAACCATAATGCCTCATCATGAAGTAACAATCAAGGTTTTTTTGAGAGCATCAATGTTGTAAATTTACGAAACACAGCCTAGCTAAAGAAATTTTAAGTTCAAAGTAGGTTTCCTGGTTTCACATTCTAATCATGAGGAGACACGATCATCATTAAAGTTCTTTATGTTATCCCTATTTTTAAAGAAAACAACTCAAGTATGACTTCCTGTCCTCGAAAAGTCATTCTTATTAGAAAAATAATTTCAGATTATAATGAAGGTTATCAAGTGAAAAATTAAGGTTGGAAAATATAAAGTATTCTGAAAACTGAAATTTTCAGCATCCCCCTCTCTTCTGAAGATCATTAAATTTATGTCAAATTGTAAATAATTTCTAGAGTGTTGTGGGAAGTGTTTGTAAACCCGCCGAGATACTGAATAGGTCTGCAGGCGGCAGGTAAATGCATACATGATGCCAAGACAACTTTGTTAGGGTACTGGACAGGCCTATTGGCATCGAAGCAATGTTGGGTTCAATAAAATTATCAGGTATAAGTTTTGATATTAATCGTAAAATGCCCTTCATTTTGAATTGGCAATTCTTGGACAGGGTAGAAGCGTCAGAGTGGGTTAATTGACATCCCTGCCGAGGCTATGGATGCCTGCTGGAAACAATGCCCCTGTCAAGAGTATGAGAGTCATTGGTTTGAAAATGATTTCTCTCATAATTAAAACTTGTCATCGGATTTCATTTGAATAGAAAGACATTTGAAGTTGGATGGTGTGGTGTTTTTTAAAATTTGATTGGAATGCTTGATTTCCTTTCCACTATTCTTTAATCTTTAATCATTCTAATCAGTCCTAACATGAAATCATTGGTGATGCAAAGATAACTGCTTCTCCCAACAATTCACCACTATTGGCATCCCTACATGTTTTTTTCTATTTTGAACGACAAATGACACTTCCTGTAGCTTCCTACACCTCATCCTATAAATATTACTATTTGGGGGTGTTTATTGGATTATAAAAGATGTTTGATTATTCATTTTTATTTTGTGTTTTCATGCTTGATTCATGACTAAAAGCATGAATCAAGCCTGATTTCATATTATATCCTTATTCAAAACATGTTTTTAAAGGTTCATTGTGACTTACATCTACTTCATATTTAATATTGGAATGATTTTCCTTTTTGAGTTTGTTTGAATATCGATATAATACCAAGAGTTGATTTGTATTCTGATTTGTAAACATATCTATTTGAACCCTTTGCAAATTTACCATAGTCATTGCATGACATGGGAATTAATGTGCAAACATCATATCCTGTACTTTACCTTTTTTTGTCAGACTGAATTGACAGGCCTTTCATTACGAGTTAAGGTATTGTGTTATGCTCTGTACTAAAATCTTTCATTACCATGAGTGCTTGAACTTCATGACTGAAAACCATCATGTTTATACTATGATCGCGCAGGGGCCTTGTTTGGTTTTTTCCCATTCTATTCACTCAGTTTTGTTTCTCCTACTCTTGCCATCTAAACCCATAGTTAGTTTGAGTCGCCCCTGTTACAGCCTGGTTATTTTCTTAATGGCCCCTGTTGTTTGAATAGAGTTGAATGGCTATCAATCATTACTGTCTCTTGATGATGCGGTTAAGGATTTGAAAAAAAGGGTTGGGATACTTTCATTAAGAGTTTTGATGGGTATAACCTTTGCGCAGCTAAGGAATTCACCCAAACATTTGATGGGTATAGGGTGAAAGTTGGATACATTTAGTTGGAGGTGACTGAAGGGTTTATCAGTGAAGCCACATGGCTCCCATCCTCCGGTCAGAAGTGGTTTAAGAACTTGAAAATCGACAAAGTGCCCTGGAGTCTTTTCATGACCTTTAGAAAGATTGATTATTGTGAGTAAGGTATTCTTGTTTCTCTGCTTAAGGTTAGATGGCATGGTTTATTATCGGTTCTTAAGCAGTTTATAACTTGTGAAGGCTGTTATGGCCTAGTTTTTCTTTATCATGTGCGGTTTCTTATGCACTTTATAAGTTTCCATCTGAACATTCCATTTTATTTACTAAGGAGTCTGTACAAGATGTCAAAAAGATACAAGAAGAAGAGCCTCGACTCTAGCCTCTTTCACCATGGCCTAATTAAAATGTTGTTGGTTCATCGTTTGACAGCCTTGGGTGATGATTGGGATAGGTTCTTAGCCTAAAATAGTTTTGTTACAACGATTCCTATAGAAAACCCTTTTTTGGATAAGCCTATGATAGAAAAACGTTTTGATTTCTCAAGTGGCAAGCCATAATTTTTGGACAAAAACCCTCGTGACGAGGAAATACCCAGTCATTTTTCACCTGGGAAATAGGATGTTGGTTTTGATTTTATAGAAACCCTTGTGCGTGAATTAATTTTCGGCCCTAAACCTACTGTAAACTCCTACAGTAAAGACCCTCGCAAACAATCAAAACAAAAGCAAGCAATGTTAGGGTTTCAAAATAAAAGGGTTTCTCAACTCATTTTGAGAAGTCTACATAATCAATCTAAGCCTCATTTTAGCTCGATCAATACGATCGAGATCAATGAGGATTCAGATCCTGAAATCGAGGATTTTCTTGTAAAAGAAGATCCACATTGTCATAAGTCGGATCCTAATCAGCCATATGACTATGTTAACAATATCCCACCATGTCTCATGGATAGCAAAGGGTTTACTAGTATTAATCTCGGTCAAGGGCCGGTAACAGGTAGTGTTGATGTTCTTACACCCAATTATACGCTCCATCAACAGATCGCTCCTTCTGTGCATTGCGAGGTTTTCTTGCATTGGATTGAACGTTACTATAATGACATCCCTATTCTACAAGCAAGAATTAAAGCTCTCACCAACCATAATGAATTACTAATAAAAGAAAATCGTGAACTCAAAGAAATTGAACAGAGACAAACCAAGTGTCTTAACAAGACATGCAACATTATGATAAAGAATGCAGACAATGTAAAGGCTGTAATCAATGTTGAGATATCTTTATCCAGGTTTTGGTTAAATGGTAAAATGATTTGTTCCCTCTTATTACAGTCATGTTGTTTTTTAAATCAGATCGGTTAAGATTAGACTTCTTTTACCAATATAAGACTAGGCATTTTCATATAAAATTTAGTAATTATTTGTTAATAAAATATCTAACTTGTTCCTATTTCATTTTTCAGGACATGGTATATCTGATGTTGATCTTATGGGATGGAACATGTTCAATCTAGTTGATTAGTATCTCCTTTGGTTTATTTTGTAAATAGGAAAAAACTTTCATAAATTTTTTAAGATATAGTTTGATCATGAGTGGCTCTACGCCCTCTATATTTGTAATTCTTTGATATTATGATATTTGATCCTATATTAGAAGATAGGAAGTTTAGATTTCAAAAATACTCTTTAAATACTCTCTATTTTGTAAATGAAAGGCATCTTGGCCTGGAACAAAAGATGTACAAATGATTTCAAGACTAAATGAAACAACGCACAACATTTTGGCTTTAGCCTTTTGTGAATGGTGTTTCATTGATGTTTTGTTTTATTTAAAACTGGTATATTAATATGTCTTGTAGCTTTAGACTCAATGATCTGTTATATTCCAAGATACTCATGTTATAAATATCGTCCATAATTTGATGTTGTAGATGTTGACACTGTGATCATCTCTTCAATTTGAATGATAGGATTTATCTTTGATTTTTAGTTGAATAATGAAATGCAATACGTTACACTTAGATTTATCTTACTGTAATCATTTGTGATCATAAGATCACAGGGTTTAATATGTGTTCCCTTCTCTGTTATTAAACTTCAGTAGCCAATACATTTTATGAATTTATTCGAAACAGTTTTAGAATAAGTCTATTGTTGATTTATCTTGTAGGCATGGCTGTTGGATACTCTTGATTCATACAGAGGCATGAATACATCAGACAAACTATTTTCAGGTTAGCTCTTTTGTGTTTTTTTTAATTTCTATCATTTATGTATTAATGAAACCATAAATTTTAGATCAGCTTTTGACTATATGTACATCTGTGTTTCATAGTTTGGTTAATTCAAGATTTGTTATATTTATAGAAAGAAAACAAAAAAATATTTAAATGTGCTTTATTTATCTGCTTTTACAAAAACAATTATTTTTACAAAAACTTATTCATTTTGTGAGTTTCTATTAAAACTTGCAATCTATAAATGTTGTCTACAAGTGAGACTTTTATGTTTTCTTTTTCTGCTTAAATACATTTACAATAGTTATATCATAGTATGTATATATATACAGTATAGTTTTTAGCATTAGTTAGTTATCCCTTTCTCTTTATTTTAGGATTTTAGATTGACTAACAGAGCCATTAAACCCGTTAGAATAAGTTACACCAAATGGCTTGGGTTACTTAGACAACCCCATACCAGACTTGTTCTTCTAGTTGACGGACAATCATTTTTGCTTGTCAACAGATATGTACAACTATGTATAATTGATTTCATTTTATATTGGGTAATCAATGAGAATCTATAATTTGTTTGGTTAATTATTTTGTGCTCATCGAATCATAGTAAGTGGTGATGGAATTAACAAAATAGAGTACTTACTTTTGGATTGATTAATGATAAGGTGGGATAGTATGCAGAAAGTTTCCTATGGAGGTTTGTGTGTTTTTTGTGTCTTCTTATGGAACATGTTGTGTGCTTGAGAATCCCATCTTGAGGGATTGGAACGCATAGTATGAATGAAAGGTGGGTTTAGATCATTCTCCTTTAATTGATTATTAACATATATTAATTTGATGTTATGCATAGCATCCGCCCAACTTTCATATTCATTGATTGAGTAATGGATGATGTGTAGAGATCTAAATTTATTGCGAGAAATATGAATGAATGGATAGAAATGGAAGAACACATGAAATTATGTCTGGTGAAGAGGATGACAGTGGGGTTGTTTTTGTATTTTGCTGCCTCGGGCGTATTGTGTTACCCTGGGACCAAATTAATAATGAGACAATGAGGGGGGAGAAATTTTGATGAATAGTTTCATATGCATCTAGAAAAAGTATATGCATTTTCATCTTTTCTTCCCCGGTTCCCCTATCTATATAGAGAGAACCTGATGTAGGAGCATCGTCAGAAAAGTACACATGGAGAGACAAATCAGTGCCCTAGCACGCCTTTTGAATCATTTTGAAGCAGGCGTTTCTTGTAAATCTTTTTGAACTGATCATTAAAGAAGATCAAAATGCTTGGAAGCTGAATGATCACGTGATATGTTGGAGTTTCACTCTTATACTTTAATGTAACGAGGCTTAAGTGGTATTTAGTTTTTACTTCGAGAATATAGGTAGTCAGAGGGAACCCTAGGAGCCCTCTGGTATAAGTAGAGGTGTTATATGCCCAAATGAGGCTGCTATAGATTAGGTTGTTGAATATGATAGTAGTTGCAAATTAGTTGAGTATTGTTGTTGTTGAGTATTTAGTTGATGTATCTCAGGTAATATTGAAAGAATATAATAGAGAAATATTGATCCAAATGCATGTGTCATTATTTCTTGTCTATCTGAGTGAATGGTAGGCTTTCTGTTTACATTTTGTTCTCTGTTATTTTGTGTTTTCATGCATGCATGAATTACACTAGTGAAATCATGAGTTACCTTATTGAATGTATGAATCTGTGAAATATTAGATAAGTTTGAATTGTTTCTCTTCTGAGAGCTTGGATGCAAGGAGTGCATACTTTCTGCAAGGTGTGCATCGACAGAGTATAGATTTGACTCAGAGAAGCTCAGGAGGGATAACGAGAAAATTAGACCGAGTGTTGCAAGGAGTGCACAGGGTCAAGAATCAACTAAGTGTCGAGAGATTAGGACTATGAAGCACAGGGAATGCATAGTAAGATTTATTTTGAAGAAATATCTAAGTCCAAAATTTGTCAAATATTCTAGGATCACAAGGAGTGCGTCGGAGGTCGAATCCCTCAGAGGAATCAAGCTGAGGAGAGATAGCGACAAAGATTCAATAGAAGAGAGAAATCTATTAAATTTCAAGGATTAACGGTTAATATGCCTTCATAGGAAGTTGGGGTCACTGAAAACTATTATATATTGAGAAGGTGCGAGGAGGATAAACTATGGAGTCCTTCGAAATTCGTGTATTCAACGTTTTTTGTTTGTGACAGATTCAAAGCTCCCAAATCTGTGAAGCCTAAGTCCATCTGAACCATAGATCCAGAGGAGGATATGTGGTAGTAGATTGGAGAGTTTGGGAGGTAAGAACTCCAGAATATTTGTGAGGATCAGAGTGTGAACTTTGTGAAGTCGCGAAGAACGGAGTAGTTCTGGGCCATTAGATCCATAAGGACACACGGTGGAGATCCGTGTATTTTGGGAGAAGAGCACTTCGGAGGAAAACGAGAGTGGTGAAACCAAAACTCCCAAAGCTTGAATTGCCGAAGTAAGTCATGGTCGTCGATCTGAGGAAGGACACATGGTGGAGATTGGTGTACTCTAGAAGAAGAGCACTCTGGAGGATATTGATAGTGGTGAAGACAAAACTCTCGAAGCCTGAACTAACGAATTAAATCATGACCATCTATTTGAGAGGGACACGTGTCAACAGATCCTAGACTTTGGAGAAATGAGCAAGGAGAAGGAGGATTCGTTGACCTAAAGTCTTCCAAATCTCCAAAAGGTAAGAATCTAAAACCTTGACCATCGATTGCGTGGACACATGGTGTCATCTCCATCACTTCGAAGATAGAGCACTTTGGGGAAAACAAGGAGTGAAGTCTTGAAGTACAAAAGTCCCGAAGTGCAGAAATCCATCAGAACTATCTGTTGGACAAGGATGTGAGGTGCTTGATTCACAACTTCGCGTGGAAAGTACTTAGGGGAGAATTTTTTTTGGAGCGTTTTAAACTCCCAAATACCAAAGTACCGAAGTAGATCACAACCGCCGATTAAGAAGAGAACGTGACACTTGATATGTAACTTTGGGTACAGAGAACTTCGGAGGAAAGAGGTACTTGGAACACACGAAACTCCTGAAGTCAGAGTCCCGAATTAAATCTTAGTCATTGGTTGTGAAAGGAGTGTGGACCATAGATCTGGTCTATGTGTGTTTGCAAGTCCAGAGTTTGGCGGATTTGGAGTCAGGCGTGTCAATAACACCCGAATCTCGAAGTTCCGAAGTGTAAGCCCATGGTTTTGACCAGGGTCATGTGGAGGATTCTGTGAGTAGTCAGAAACTCCTAAAAAGGGGATTTTGCACCCGAGAAGTAAGACTTTGACCTACGGAGAAAATAGAAGAGTTTCAGTGCGAACCTGTGAGCTAATTCATCTCCCAAAGTCGATCGATCCTAGACTGGGATGTTGCATAGCCTCGAGGGAGAGTAGGGGGGTGTGCATCAAGTGGTATCAGAGCCTAAAGAGCTCAAATTGTACTTTGTGTGAGTGGAGAAAAGGTCAACACTATGCCACCTAGAAGACGTGCAGAGCCTCATGTAGCAAATCGAGTTGTAGAAAGAGAATTGAGAGAATTTCGCGCAAGGTTGTATGCGATGTTGACAATGAAAAGGAGAGCACCTGATGCTGGAGACATTAGTGATGCAAAAAGAGAAGAAACATAGGTTGAAGAATCTACAAGGGAAGATGTTGCCGAGGAATGCTTGCTAAAAGAGGTTGTCAAATTGGGAGCTAGAGGAAAGATAGACATCCCGATGTATGGAGGAAACTTAGACGTTGAATAATTTCTTGATTGGATATGAGCAATGGATAAATATTTTGACTATGAATATGTCAATGAGGACAAGAAGGTGATACATGTTGTCACTATATTAAAAGGACATGCAACACTATGTTGGGATGAATTGCAGGCTGATAGACGAACCAAAGGTAGGTAAAAGATTAAGAGTTGGGACAGAATGGTAGCCAATTGAAGGCTAAGTTCATACCCAAGGATTATCAGATAAATGTTTTCAGGAAATTACATAACCTGAGACTGAAGGGAATGACAGTGAAAGAATACACAGAGGAGTTTTATAGACTGAACATCAGGAATGGATAGAAAGAGAGATATGATGAAAAAGTTGTCAGGTATATAAATGTCCTAAGATATGAAATCCAGGATGAAATCAACATGATGACAGTAAGGACAGTGGAGGATTCTTATCAGATTGCACTGAAGGAAAAAGAGACGTTGGCCAGGAAACAGAGCCAGCGAAGCAGAGGAAGAAGTCCAAACAGAGGTAAGGGAATTGTCCAGGACAAGGCATATAAGCCCAAGGGTGAGACTGAAAAAAAACATAGTCACTTAGAAAGAGGAAGAAGTTCTCGAGGGAGACAGAGTGGTGGAAGAAATTATTTTCCTAGAGGAAGAGGAAAAGGAAGAGGAGGAGAGGTAAGGTGCTATTCCTGTGGAAAGATAAGACACATCTCTTGGGAATGTCCTGAGAAAACGAAAGAAGGAGGTGAATCTCACATTTCAGAAGTGTAGAAGTTGAATGTTGAAGCAAAAGGTGCAGAAGATGGAAGATCCCAGATATTGAAGAAGGTTCTCTTGAAACCAGAGAGAGAGGTTGAAAATCCAGTGCATGGGAGCAATTTGTTGAGGACTACTTGCAAGACTAAGGATAGAGTATGCAAAGTGATAATTGATAGTGGGAGTACTAATAACGTAGTATCCACAAAGATGGTGGAGAAATTGGAGTTGGAGACAACTGCACATCCCAAGCCATATAAAGTCTCATGGTTGCAGAAAGGGCACTAGGTAATGGTCACTAAACAATGCCTCATTGAATTTAAAATAGGAGGATATAGAGATGAGATTTTGTGTGATGTGATTCCCATGGATGTATGCCATGTTTTGTTGGGGAGACCATGGAATTTTGACAGGAATGTCATTCATGATGGGAGGATAAATACTTATACTTTGGATAAGAATGGTAGGACACACATGTTACTTCCAATAGAGGACAAGAAAGTAAAGGAAGAATCCAACACAAGTATACTTCTCATGAGTGGGAAGGAACTCCTGAATGAAGTTAAGAAGGAATAGGAGATGTAATTTGTTGTGGTGAGGAAACCCAGAGTTTTTCTTACAAGTACTTCTATGGATGATTTTCCTGAGGAAGTTCAGGAGCTGTTGGAAAATTGTGCTGACATAGTAGTGGATCAATTACCTAATTCATATCCACCCATCAGAAGTATCATCCATCACATTGGTCTAATACCAGGAGCAAGTCTTCCGAACAAAGAAACATATAGACTGACCCCTCAAGAGAATGAGGAGGTAAAGAGACAAGTCCAAGATTTATTAGACAAGGGTTTGGTCAAAGAAATATTGATTCTATGTGAAGTACCAACTGTGTTGAGCCTGAAGAAAGATGGAGGATGTAGAATGTGTACAGACTTAAGAGCCATAAACAAGATTAGCATCAAGTACAAATTTTCTTTGCCAAGAATGGATGACTTAATGGATTGTTTAAGTGGAGCAATTGTTTTTTCAAATATCGATTTGAAAAGTGGATATCACCCAATAAGGATGAGAGAAGGTAATGAGTGGAAAACAACCTTCAAGACAAATGAAGGGTTGCATGAGTGGCTTGTTATTCCATTTGGCTTAACAAATGCCCCAAGTAATTTTATGAGATTGATGAATAAGGTATTGAAAGATTTCATTGGTAAATTTGTGATTGTATATATGGATGATATATTGGTCTTCAGTAAAACTGACGAAGAGCATTTGAGACATCTGACATTAGTGATGAGAAGACTACAATAGGAGAAGTTGTTGATAAATATGAAGAAGTCCTCTTTTATGAAGACAAAACTCATTTATTTGGATTTTGTGATCTCTTCAAATGAATTGAACATGGATCCGGAAAAGGTGAGAGAAATCAAGGAATGGCCATTGCCAAGAAGCATTTTTGAGGTGAGAAGATTCCATGGATTACCAAGTTTCTATAGAAAGTTCATTAGGAATTTCAATGGAATTTTTGCACCAATATTGGATACAGTGAAGAAGAGGCACAAGTATTTTAAGTGGATAGAAGAGGATGAGAAAAGTTTCAATATATTGAAGGAGAAGATAACAAAACAACCAATTCTATTCTTGCCAAATTTTGGGAAGACATTTCAAGTAAGGTGTGATGCTAGTGGAGTTGCAATTGGAGCAGTCTTGAGCCAAGGTAATAAGCATGTTGCATATTTCAATGAGAAGTTGAATGACACTAAGAAGAAGTACTCCACATATGATAAGGAGGTTTATGCAATAATCCAAGCCTTGAAGAAATGGAGGCACTACCTTGTTCCAAAAGAACTTTTTTGTATAGCGATAATCAGGCTTTACAATTCATAACCAGACAGGAGAAGTTAAATAAAAGGCATGCTAAGTGGATAGAGTTTATGAAAATTTTCACTTTTGTCATTAAACATATCTCTGGTAATGCTAACAAAGTTGTTGATGCATTGAGAAGGAGATGTCTAATTCTGCAGGAAATCCAAGTGAAGACCTTAGGGTTTGAACACCTTAAGGATATGTATTGTGATGATCCAAATTTTAAAGAAGCATATGAAGCATGTACGAATCATGTGATCAGAGAAAAAATCCAGTGGACATAGTATATGATTCAATATGGATTGTTGTTTAAAGGTTGTTAGTTGTGCATACCAAAGTGTTCAATGAGAGAAAATCTGTTGAAGGAAAAACATAGTGGAGGTCTAGTGGGACATTTCAGCCATGACAATACATTTGCACAGTTGAACAACTCATACTGTTGGCTAGGTATGAGAGAAGAGGTGAAGAAGTGTGTAAACAAATGTAAGGTTTTCCAGTATGCAAAAGGAAAGAAACAAAACACTGGATTGTATCAGCCATTGCCTATTCCAGATAGGCCTTGGGATGAAATAAGCATGGAATTTGTGTTGGGATTTCCAAGAACCCAAAGGGTAAGTGATTCCATATCTATTGTAGTTGATAGATTCTCAAATATGGCACACTTTATCCCATGCTAGAAGACTAGTGATGCAACACACTTTGCAAATTTATTTTTCAAGGAAGTTGTGAGACTTCATGGGTTGCCCAAGAGTATTGTCTCAGATAGGGACACTAAATTTGTTGGTCATTTCTGGAGAACATTATGGAAGAAGATGGGGATAGAACTATATTTTATTTCATCATATCACCCTCAAATGGATGGACATATTGAGGTGGTAAATCAAAGTTTAGGAGATCTTCTAAGGAGTTTGGTCACCAAACATCATAGCCAGTGGGATCAAATTTTGTCACAAGCAGAGTTTGTATACAATGACTTAGTGAACAGAAGTACGGGAAAGATTCCATTCTAGATAATGTACGGAATGAAACCAATAGGAGTATCAGAATTGAGAGATCTAGAGCAGAGTGAATTCAAAAGTGTTGGAGAAGAAGACTTTGTTGTAGAAATGCAGAAGCTTCATAATCAGATCAAGGAGCAGTTGCAGAACAGTAGTAGAGAGTATAAACACAGAGTTGATCATCATACGATAGAACTTCAATTTGTTATCACATCTTGGGAAGGAAAGGTTCCCAAGAGGAACACATAACAAACTGAAGCTGAAGAAGATAAGACCATGCAAGATTCTAAAGAGATTTGGTGCCAATTCTTATGAGATAGAGGTGCCACAGGATGTGGGTATATCACCCAAATTTAACATTTTAGACATGTATCCTTAAAGGGAAGAGAATCATAAGATCAGAAATAGATTCAATGGGAGAAGAATATGCATGTATCAGAATAACCACAAATGGTGAAGATCATTGATCAGAGGATTAGCAAGAAGACCAGGAGAAAGAATTATTTGGCGTATTTGGTAAAGTGGAAAGGACACCCAATAGAAGATTCAAGTTGGCTAAATGAAGCTAATATCCATAAGCATGGGAATTCAATGCAGGAGATCATGGATAGGAGTCCATGAATCTTTGTCCAAGGGAGTATGATGCAGGAGCATCGTCAGCAAAGCACATGTGGAGAGACAAATCAGTGCCCTAGCGCACCTTTTGAATCATTTTGAAGCTGACGTTTCCTGTAAATATTTTTTGAACGGATGATTAAAGAAGATCAAAACGCTTGGAAGCTAAATGATCGCATGAGATCTTGGAGTTTCACTCTTAGAATTTAATGTAACGGGGCTTAAGTGGTAGTTAGTTTTTACTTCGAGAAGATAAGTAGTCAGAGGGAACCCTATGAGCCATCTGGTATAAGTAGAAGTGTTGTATGCCCAAATGAGGCTGCTGGAGATTAGGCTGTTGAATATGATAGTATCTTCCAATTAGTTGAGTATTGTTGTTGTTGAGATTTAGTTATAATTTGTTTAATGTTGATGTATCTCATGTAATCTTGACTGAATATAACAAAGAAATATTGATCCAAATGCATGTGTCACTATTGATTGTCTATCTGAGTGAATAGTAGGATTTATGTTTACATTATGTTCTCTGTTATTTTGTGTTTTCATGCATGAGTGAATTACACTGGTGAAAGAATGAGTTACCTTGTTGAATGTATCAGTCTGTGAAATATTAGATAAGTTTGAATTGTTTCTCTTATGAGAGATCAGATGCAAGGAGTGCATACTGTCTGCAAGGTGTGCATCGACAGAGTCTAGATTTGACTTAGAGAAGATCGAGAGGGATAACGGGAAACTTAGATCGAGTGTTGCAAGGAGTGCACAAGGTCAAGAATCGACTAGGTGTTGAGAGATTAGGACTGTGAAGCGCAAGGAGTGCGTAGTAAGATTTCTATTGAAGAAATATCTAAGTTTGAAATGTGTCAAAGATTCCATGATCGCAAGGAGTTCGTTGGAGGTCAAAGCCCTCAGAGGAATCAAGCTCAGTAGAATAGCGACAAATATTCAACAAAAAGGAGAAATATGTTGAAGTCCAAATATTTACAGTTAAGATCCCTTTGGAGGAATTTTGGGTCACTGGCAACTGTTAGATCTCGAGAAGGTGTGAGGAGACTAAACTATGAAGTCCTTCAGAATTTGCATATTTGTGATTTTTCGTTTGTGACGGAGTCAAAGCTCCTGAAACTGCGAAGCCGAAGTCCATCTGGACTGTAGATCCAGAGGAGGGTATGTGGCAGCGTATTGGAGAGTCTGAGAGGTAAGAACTTCAGAAGATTTGTGAGGAGCAGAGTGTGAACTTCATGAAGTCGTTAAGAATGGAGTAGGTATGGACTGTTAGATATAGAAGGATGCATAGAGGAGATCCGTGTACTCCGGGAGAAGAGCACTCCAAACTAAAATGAGAGTGGTGAAGCCAAAAATCTCAAAGCCTGAACTTTCGAAGAAAATTGTGGCCATCGATATGAGAGGGATATGGATCAACAAATCATGGAATTTGGAGAAACGATCAAGGATAAGGAGGAGTCGTTGACCGAAATTCCTCTGAAGCTCCAAAAGGTAAGAAGCTAAAACCTTGACCATCGATTACATCGACACGTGGTGTCATATCCACAATTAAGAGATAGATCACTTCAGGGAAAACGAGGAGTGAAGTACCGAAGTACCAAAATCCATTGGAACAGTCCATTGGAGAAGGACGCATGGTGCTTCATTCACAGCTCCGCGTGGGAAGTACTTTGGGGAGAAAAGGTTTTGGAGCATTCGAAACTCCCGAACTCGGAAGTCTCGAAGTAGATCACAGTCGTCGATCAAGAAGAGCACGTGACAATTGATCTGTAACTCCGGGTATGGAGAACTTCGGAGGAAAGAGGTGCTTGGAACACTCATAACTACTGAAGCCCAAGTCCTAAAGTAAATATCACTCGTTGGTTGTGAAGGGAGTGTGGACCATAGATCTAGTCTGTGTGTGTTTGCGGGTCTGGAGTTCGACAGATTTGGAGTCAGGTGTGTTGAGAACACCCTAAGCCCGAAGTTCCAAAGTGTGCGGGCACGAAGGTTGAAGCCCATGGTTTTGACCAGGGTCACATGGAGGACTCTCCAGGTACTCAGAAACTCCCAAAAGGGGGATTTTTCACCTGAGAAGTAAGACTTTGACCTGTGGATAAAATAGAAGAGGTTCAATTCAAATCTGTGAGCTAATTCAACTCCCGAAGTCGATTGATTCTAGACTGAGAGGTCACGCAGCCCTGAGGGAGAGTAGGGGGGTCTACATCAGCACCCCGAGACTGAATCAATGTTTATTTATGATTTTCTTATCAATTATGAAACCTAACCCTAATATTTCCCTAACCTTAATACCTAGGAAAGAAATCCCCTGTTTTTTTTTTTTATATGGTGGTTTGAAATATATAGGTTTATATATGATGATATATTAATGAATTTACCCAAAAAACATAACAAAGAGAGTGGAAAATAGTAACAATAAAATGGGTATTGTGTTTCCCCGGGCATTGATAGGTAGCATCTCCAACGATTTCCATCTGCATATATTGATCTTGATCTTGCATTTTACAAAGCCACACACACCCTTTGGAATCTCTAATCTAATCCTCTTGGTTTTATAGAATTAGAGAATATGATTTGGGAAAAATTACACATTAATGATGATATGTGCAAGGGAAGGGTTGGAATTTAACCTAATTCCTCACACCTCACATGTCGCGCCTTTTTAGGTTTTAAATTTTGTAGTGAATTATAATTTCACACCATTAAAGTTAAATTGAATCGTAATAAAATATAAACCAGGGGGACTCCCTATACCAATGTTCTTTTGATCCATAGTGATGGGTTCAATTTTTATATGATCCTGGAAGCATGCATTCTGAGATATGAATCATGTGCTTTTGATCCATAATGATGGGTTTAATTTTTATATGAGCTTGGAAGCATGCATTCCGAGATATGAATCATGCATGTGTATAATTTGTCGGCATTGCAATATAATTGATGTACTTTTGAAATTTTTGATGCCTATGTAATGCCAATTTCATTATTTCGTCTACTTAAGAAACAACAAATTTGTGTTTCAATTTGAATTGTTTGAACCCTTGAATTGAATTGTTTTTCAACAACAAGTATGAAAATGAAGAGAATCAAAAGAGTAAAGAGAGTGTAGAATCAAAAAATAGGTAGCCTGAGGTATGTAAATCAACTAAGAAAGGGGATAAGTTCAAGAAATTAGTAGATTTATATTAACCTTGTAGGACAGGTGCCCTATAAGTTGAGTGCAGTAAGATATTGTCATTTTGAAACTCCCATAAAATGTAATGTATTTATGGTTTGTGGTTGTTATCAAGGTGATGTGGATAATTCTTTGTTCCACATTATTATTGATCCACATTATTATTTATGAGGTTCTCTTTTATAAAATTTAATCCAGGAAATAAAATCGTTCAGTTTCATTTGATATAGTTAGAATGTAATACAATGTATTGTATCACGTATCGTTTATCCATGTGGTGTGCATATATGTTTTCTTTTCCACATTTTTATTTATGAAACGGAGTTCCTAGTAAATCAATTCATATATAGAAAATTGAATCAAAATTTTCATGCGATTTCCATTAAATATAAATAACAACACTCTACAATAGCAAGATACAATGGAACTCAACCTCTCGAAATCTCAAGCAAAGATCAAGACTTGAACAAAAATAAAATCTTGAATACCATGAGAGCCTAAGATAAACATATTATCATTTGGAAAATGTTTATCTTAAACAATAAGATTTAATGGAATATAATTTCATTAGGGAGTAGTCTCGAATATGACATATTTGTTTCATGCCAAAAGTTAGATAAGAATACATTCATTGTTCTATTTGATTTTGGTTCACATCCAAACTTCATTACACATGATTCATAGGTAACTTCAGTTTAAAAATGAGTGATAATGGTCATCCATACCATTTAATTTAATTTGGATTAGAAAATCGGTAGATATAAAATTTGCAAGTACTATACATTTAGATTTGATATTAATATAGGTTTTATGGGTGCATTATGCATTAAATTTGGGTATAGAAGAATTGAGAACAAGATCTTTTGGAAAGGTGGAAAATGATATTGATTGGCGTATATCAACCATTTTAATAATGTGGTTGTGCTAGTTAAATGCATTTCACAAAAAACATGAGGTGCACCATGCTTCTAGCTGTCGTTGTTGAAGCAAATGCATTCAGTTTCACCACATGTTCAACCATTGGGTCTGTCATCATCACTTTCGCTAATGGAGTCATTTTCGATGAACTCAGGTAGGGGATGTAGGAAGTTAGCAAAAAATTGTGCTACATCTAATCCTTGTAGGAGATGGTGTGGGATACAAAAAAATTATCCTTAAAAAATTGGATCAAACTTGGAGATTTAATTCAACTTCTTACTCGAGCATGCCAATAATTTTTCCTTGTTGATATTTGACTAATTTCATATATGAGATGAATTCTGGTGATTCTAAATTTTATATGTGACTTCCTGTTACCTTAATATTGAATTTGAACCATAAGAAGTATCAATTGGATATGGTGAGATTATCTTGAAGATGTAGAACTAAATTGGATTTTCTCTATGTCCAATCTTTGTGATGACATAAGTTTTCTAAAAGTATTTTTGTCCATCCAATCCATGGATGTCTAGTTAGGTTATGGGGATCTACACATATGATAACTTCACATTTCTCTTTTATTAATTGTAATATGAGCGAATAAATATCCCAAGTGAGTCTTTCTAACCCTATGTCACAATAGCAAATATCATCTTCATCAAAGTCAATATAGACTCCATATCTTCCTCTAGAGAGTTTCTCTTGAGCACAAGATAGACCAAAGAAATTTGTTTGCTCTCATTTTTCTAGAATATAATTTTTTAATGGTGAGATTTGTATCCCTTCAATGAGGGTAGAAAATATGTATTTGTCTGCTACTTCTTTTGTAACCAATATGAGTAATATTGACCTTTCCATCATTGATTTAGATGAAAATAAATGAATTATTTTCTATTCTCTTTCTTCTATTTTCTTCTACGCTGCTTCCATAATTTATTTCACTCTTATTATTATAGATTTTTATTTTATTGATAGTCCTGCAGAAAACATACCAAGCAAAGGCCTGGTGTGAGAATGCTAGCTAAATAGTTTAAATGATTTCGCTTGTACTCTATGTCGAAATCAAAATTTTCAAGCCATAACGCCCATTTTTGAATTCTTGAATTACTTTCAGTTAACAAATTCTTAGACTTGAGCATAACTTGTGAATTTTTTAAATATGTTCTTACCAAGAAATGAACAAGTTTTAAATAAATTGTGAAATGATGGATAGTATTCTTTATTCGTAAAAACTATTTATCACTAGATGGATATTTTAGTTCTGCTACATGGAATGAACCAGAAGCATAGGAGAAAACTTCTTCATAGCCATTTTTTTCCAATAAAACACCTCCCCATGTCCCATTTGATTTATATTTCTCAATGATATAGCTTCCTTCTTCTGAAGGTAGTGAAAGTGAAGGGAGTTTTTTCACTTTTGCTTTAATTCTTTGAACCACAAAAGTCTTTTCTTTTGTTCACGATGGAGAGGATTTCTTTAATCTCTACTATAAGATTATAATATCTATTTTATATCCTTTGTAAAATGGTCTTATGTAGTTTAAGCTTCCCATAAACCTTTGAAGTTGTGTTTTATCTATTATAATATAATGAAACTAGTTAAAAGAATTCAAAATGTGTTCTTGAAATTTTGCCTGACATTTTGCTATCTTGAATCCAAGGAACTCTATCTGAGTTCTGCCAATTTATGTCATGGTCTTTGATATAACAATACCATTCTTGAAGACTAATTCATATAACTACTACAAATGCTTCAAATGTTCATAGATATTTCTTGAACAGACAAGAATATCATCAATATAAATTAGCAACCATGAGTATTCTTTGAATATGTCTTCCATCTCTTTCTAGAACTTACTATGGACATTTTGAACCCAAAAGGAACTGCATTCCACTAGTAATGTCTATGGGGTACCATGAAAGTAGTTTTTTGGTGATATTCAAGGACAATTACAATTTAATAAAACCCTAAATTCAAATCAAATTTGCTAAAAAATGTTTTTCCTTTAATCTTATGTAACAATGAAATTTTATTGGGTAGAGGATACCTGATAGGTTGCAATACCTTATTCAGTAGCTTGTAGTTCACCACTAACCTTGGCTAGCCTCACTTATACTCGAAGTGATTGTTTACATAGGATCCTCTTATAATATACCAGATATAAAATGTATGCAGAACATAAATAAAATGCTAGAAATGGCAGAATAACAAAAGTTTAACCAAAACATTCACCACAATAGCACTGAAATGATATGAGAATAATAACAGAAATAATACTTTGAATCTGAAAGAAATGTTCATGGGCCTCTTCGAGGGGGAAACCTTCAGTTGAGTAGATCTCTATTACAATAATATCCAAGTTAGGGTTCTCATACCCTCGACTCCTATTTATACTAAAAAGAAGCATCTAGAGGAAGATCCTTCTAGAAGTGAAAGCTTCTATTAGGTCTTCTTACATCTGCCTTATTCTATTTTATTGAAAGGCCTTATTAATATTGACCTTTATTACATCCAAATATATTGTTCTTCCTATGTGCGGGTTAGGACCCTAACATATCCGCCCCCTTAAAAACAACCTTGTCCTCAAGGATTGAGATGAGAAAATTGTTGCAGAATGATAGTTGGTTCCCAAGTGGCATCTGCTGGAGTTGTATCTTTCCACTGGACTAGCACTTACTTGATGGTTCTCTAACGTAGGCGACACTCACGCTAGTCCAAAAATGCTTCTGGTTGCAGCCAAATGGATCCTTCTTCGGTTAAGTCTGTAAGGTTGGTTTGAATTTGGCACTTAGCTCCAATCACCTTCTTTAAGCATGAAACATGAAAAACAAGATGTAGCTTCAAATGGATGGGAAAAGCTAACTAATAGGCTACTTGTCCCACACGCTTGAGAATGGTATAATGACGATAAAATTTGGGTGCTAGCTTCTAACAATGGTCAGACTTGAGGGAAGTTTGCTTGTAAGGTTGCAGTTGAAGAAACACCTGATCCCCTTCTGCAAATTGACATTCAGAGTGACCTTGATCTGCTTGTTGCTTCATGTGATTTTGTGCCATGACAAAATTCTCTTTGAGGGAACGGATAATAGTCTCTCGAGTTGTAAGTGTTAGGTCAACTGCCTGGACCTTCGAGGAACCTGGTAAGTATGAGAGAACTAAAGGTGGCTTATGTCCATACCACTTCAAAAGGAGTCATGAATGTAGTTGTATGGTGTGAAGTGTTGTACCACCATTCAGCTAGGGGTAACCATTGAGCCCACTGATTTTGCTTTTCTGAGGAAAAAAACCTCAAATATGTTTCCAAACACTTGTTGACAACTTTCATTTGGCCATCAGTCTGGGGATGATAAGTTGTGCTAAGATGCAATTCGATGCCTTGTATCTTGAACAGTTCTTGCCAAAAATTGCTTGTGAAAGTTGGGTCGCGATTAGAGACAATGGAGTGTGGCATGCCATGAAGCTTGAAGACCTGATCCATGAAAATTTGAGCCACCATGGATGCTATAAACGGGTGTTGAAGGGCACAGAAATGAGCATAATTGGAAAGGCGATCAAAAACCACCATGATGACTGATTTATTTCCCGATTTGGGTAAGCCGGTAATAAAATCCATAGAGATATCTTTCCAAATAACAGGTGGAATCGAGAGTGGTTGTAGTGTGCCGGGATATTTGACTGTTTCTCCCTTGTTGCATTAACACACATCACATTCAGTGACAAAAGTATGAATTTCCTATTTTATACGATCCCAGAAAAAGGAATGTTTGAACCTGTCATAGGTTTTGGTGAAGCTGGAGTGCCCTATTGTGGGTGTAGCATGAAGCTTAGAAAGTACCGTGGATTTAAGCTTTGATTTTTTAATTAAATACAAACGGCCTTTATATCGAAGTTCATCATGGAGCCAAGAGTACCCTGGGGAAGCAGGAGCATTGGACTGCAATTGATGGATCAGCTGTGAACTTTTGGGATCTTGTAGCCATTCCTGGCGAATGGCTTGGAGCCATTCTGGTACAATGAATGAAAGAGAAAAAAGGGATCCTTCATCTTCATATTTTTGGGAAAGTGCATCCATAACCACATTGTCTTTGCCTTTCTTGTAAATGATCCCATAATCATATCCAAAGATCTTAGTCACCATTTTTGTTGCTCTGCGGAGGAAATGCGTTGTTCCAGAAAATACTTGAGGCTTTGATGGTCTCTCTTAATTTGGAAATGTTGACCCAATAGATAAGGGTTCCACAGATCAACGACATGCAAAATAGCCAACATTTCCTTTTCATATATGGATTTGCCCACATTTCTTTTAGATAGTTGCTTGCTGGTAAAGGACAAAGGTCGACCCTCTTGTATAAGGACAACACCAATTCCTTTCCCTGAGGCATCACATTCCAACACAAATTTCTTTGTGAAATCAGGAAGGGCAAGGAATGGAGTGGTGCACATCACCATCTTCAAGGTTTGAAAATCTTGAGCAGTGGCTAGAGTCCAAGTGAAAGAGTTCTTTTTTAGGAGAGCAATGAGAGGTGCTGCAATATTCCCATAATTCTTAACAAACTTGCGATAATAGCCTGTTAAGCCCAGAAATCCATGCAAGCTCTTAAGAGTCTTTGGGTGAGACCAGTCTTGCATAGCTTCAACCTTTTTAGGATCCACCCTGATGCCATCCTTGCCAACTAGATGACCCAAGTATTCTACTTCTGAGGCACCAAAATCACATTTAGACTATTTCAGGAAAATTTGGTGCTGAGAGAGTAGATGGAGAACTCGATTCACATGAGCAAGATGGCCTGTCTAGGTTTTGATTTAGATGAGGATATCATCAAAGAAAACTAAGACAAAATGGCGGAGAAAAGGACGAAAGACATGATTCATGAGGCTTTGGAAGGTGGATGGGGCATTACACAATCCAAAAGGCATGACCAAAAAATCATAGTGACCCTCATGAGTTCTAAAGGCAGTCTTGGGAATGTTTGCCTCTTTCATACATATAAGGTGGTAGCCCGAACGAAGATCCAGTTTAGTGAAGAATTGGGCGCCACTTAATTCATCCAGGAGGTCATCAATGACAGGAATGGGGAATTTGTCTTTGATGGTAAGTTTGTTGAGGGCATGGAAATTAGGACACATTCGCCAAGAACCTTCTTTCTTTAGGACCATGACCACATGAGAAGAGGAGGGGCTTGTACTAGGGTGGATAACGCCTGCATTAAGGAGTTCTTGGACCTTTTTCTCAATTTCATTTTTTTGGGAAAAGAGGTGACGATACAGATGGATATTGGGAGGAAGGCTTCCGGGTACAAGGGGAATGGAATGATTATGAACACCACGGGAAGGAGGGAGTCCTTGGGGGGTGGAAAAAACCAATTGTTGTTTAGAAAGGATGGTGTGGAGGTCTTGCAGGACCGAGGGTGTCTCTGTTTCTTGTATGGCATGGAGTTGGTCGATAACACCAGAATGACCTTTTTTTAGAAGCTTTTACATGTGATGGGAACTAATTTTCTCAAGTGAACCGGCGGTGAAGCCTTGGAACTTATATTTGTGGCCCTCCTGGTCGAATTGCATGGTTAAGTCTTTAAAATCCATGAGAATGGGACCCAAAGTCCTTAGCCACTCTACACCCAACACAATGTCACAACCTCCCATGTCGATAGAAAACATATGGGATTTTAGGTGGTAGTCACCAATTTGGAGACACACATTTTCACAATGCCTTCCACATTTCATGGAGCCACCATTGGCAATCATGATTTGGAAATTATTGATGACATAGATGTAGCAATGAGTTTCTTGGGAAATGCAGAGATGAAAAAAATTATGGGTGCTACCACTATCAACCAGAATGATGACCTTCCGATGCTTGATGTAACCAATTAGCTTGAGGGTTTGGGGAGTGGAGAAGCCAGTGAGAGCATTGAGGGAAATGACCGATTCTACTTCGGGAGGGTCTGAGGGAGGGTTTATGTCAGTGGATTCAGGTGACTCATACACAAGGGGAGTTTCTACATCCTCTTCTGAAATATCCTTGGAGATGGCCATAAAAATATTTTTTTCTTTACACTTGTGGCCCGGGAAATATTTTTCATCACAGTTATAACAAAGGCCTTTGAGTTGGCGTTCAACCATTTCAGCCCTGGTCAATTTTTGGATCTTTAGTGGAGCAAAGGGAGTAGTGGGATTTACTAGTTTAGGGCGAGGGATAAAGGAGGGTTTTCAGTTTTGAGAAGATACAACCTATTGTGCTTCTTTATCTCTTTTAGTAGCCTCCACCCAACTCTAAGGCCGAGCCATGAGGACATGGGCCCAAATCTCATCCTTGAGGCCGTTGATAAAACACTCTTGGAAAAAGGCATCAAACATGCCCTCTGTTCTAAAATCCAGGTTCTCAAAGGAAACTATAAAGTCTTCCATTGTTCCTAATTTCTTCAACTTTTCCAAATGGCCCAAATGGTTGGTGTCAATGTCAAAGCATTCATAAAGCTCTGCCACAAAGTCTGTCCAAAAAATATACCCTTGACGAGAAGTTTTTCTCCATTGCCACCATTGCCAACGTTCTTGATCTAGATGGAGAACACCATACCATAGTTTGGCCAAGTCATCTTTAATGTCATATAAAGAGAAATAATGTTCCATTTAGGTTACCCAACCAGTGGGGTCCGAGCCATCAAATTTGGTCACATCCACCCACGGAAGGCTTAGGCCACGTTGAAAGTGATGGTTCTCAAAGTTATGGGAATGAGGGGAATGGTCACCGTAAGTATGTGGAGGTGAGGAAGAGGAATGGTTATGTGTAGGGATATGTAGTTTGGTGCAGAGTGCCGAAAAGACTGATTCAAGCTAGGTGGTGAGGTCTTGTTTGATTTCCTCCCTTGAGGACTGTATGGTTGTATTGATGGCGGCAACATTGGCACTGAGTTGTTTCACTTCTTGTTGGGTCTCGATGAGACCAGATTGCAAGGTGTTGAAGTGAGCTTCCAAGTCTTGGCTATGGGTATGGGCCATGAGGATGGGGGAACTGAAAAGGGGTGGCCGGGGTCAAAAATTTTGCCGAAAAATGGTATGGATGAATGTGATAAGGGAGAAGAGATGAATCCAATGGTATAGGTCTCAAATAATGGTGAAACAATTTCCAGACTTTTTTTTTTTTACACCTACGGAGTTAGACTCTGGTCTGAAGAATACTGCAGAGAGGAAATGCCCAAATTCTTAACCAGAAAGAAATATGTATTTACTTGGCAACCCAAACACAGTTGCATGACAATAGATCTTGTCTATTTTAATTTGTTTATGTTTCTGTCCCCCAGGGTTAGGTATTCAAGGGTTCTATAGACAAGGGTTTCCCTATGCCATAGCTCTCTGATATATGTGCGGGGTCCAATAGTAGTAATCGGACCAATATCTCAGGGCACTAACTAAGGAGGATAGACCATACCCTTATATGTACTACCCGACTACCCAGGTACTAGAGAGTATGTTCCTGAGTGTTGTTCTTGGTGACACTATAGAAGTCAGGCGACCGATCGGTTTATCTAAAGAGAGATTTCAGGTAATCTAGGTCGATCCATACACAGGTGTTGTCTGATGCGCTACCACTCAAAGGGGTGCCAACAGGGGTTACAAGGGTGGCCAACAGATGTGTGCTTAAGTACCACTTGTATTTCCTGCGTGTATGAATCCCTCAACCATGGGTTTATGCATGTAACGATATATCTTTGTGGCTTAAAGACATCGAAATATGTCTCTACCTTGAAAAAAAAATTAACCCACACTCTCTTCCGAGGAAAGTGATCTGATACCACTTGTAATATACCAGATATAAAATGTATGCAGAATAGAAATAAAATGCTAGAAATGACATAATAACGACAATATAACTAGAACATTCACCACAATAGCACTGAAATGATATGAGAATAATAACAGAAATAGCACTTTGAATCTGAAAGCAATGTTCACGGGCCTCTTCGAGGGGGAAACCTCTAGTTGAGCGAAGCTCTATTGCCATAATATCCAAGTTAGGGTTCTCATACCCTCGACTCCTATTTATACTAAAAAGAAGCATCTAGAGGAAGATTCTTCTAGAAGTGGAAGTTTCAATTAGGTCTTCTTACATCCGCCTTATTCTATTTTATTGAAAGGCCTTATTAATATTGACCTTTATTACATCCGAATATATTGTTCTACCTATGTGCGGGTTAGGACCCTAACACCTCTCCCCACTGAAGCACTCTTGAAAGCTTCATTAAACCCTTTTTTAGAAGGTCATTAATGTCCTCTTGGAATATATGAATCTCTAAGGGGCTCATTAATGTTGCATAAGCCTTTTGAGGAATGACCTTGACTAAGGGATTATAAGGTAATGACACAAATTACTTTTCCCTATGCCATAATGCATTAGGGGACTCTGAAGTGCAATCCTTAATCAATTTTACAGTTATTTGAGTAATCATTTTCTCACCATGCACCTATGCATAGCATACTCTTTTTTCCATCTTATTTAGATCACTATATGAAATATGAATGTTGGATCGTATTTACTGCTTCCCTCCTCGCTCTCTACCTTGGAATTTTCCTTCACATAGGATTTTCTACTTACGTCCCTTTTAGTTGCATTTTAAAATTTCTTTTCTTTCTTGTTGATAATTATTGGATCTACCAACACAAGAAATTATGCTCCTAATATGAAATCACCTTGTATTTTATCCACACAATGAAATGTGAGTTGGAATAGATGATTGTCTAGGAAATTCACTTGTATGCCCTAGAATGTCTACTTCGACTCCATCAATAGACTTATTGTAATACCCCTAGGCTAAAGCCCAATTGTAAATGCACATATTCCTTATAGGCTAGTGAGCTAGGATATTTTGGGCTAGAGAGCCTTTGCATATATGTTTTGAGGCTAGAGTGCTTGTGTGATTAGGCCAAATATCCTAGATGCTAAAAGGCCAGTGATCCTAACTTTGTAATATGTAATCACACTTGATGATATTAATAAAATACATTATAGTTGTAGACCCAGTCAGACAAAAGAGTGTGGGGGGATAGAACTCCACTACAAGGGAAAGGGGGCTAAGAGTATAGGAAATGGGGCTAAGCCAAGGGGGATTAATACTAAGGAAATATTATAATAATATTTCCTAAAATTCAAAGTATGGATATTTATTTATCCTAAGTTCCTAAAGGTTGGGAACGAGTCACCAAGTGGATTCAAACCTAGTTCATAAGGTGACAAGTGTCAAGTTAAAAGAATCCAAATATATTTTTGGAACTTAGTTCATTTTTCAATTAATTCCTTTATTATACATTCACTATGGTCATCAGTACCTTACTTCCATCACATTACTTGTACTTGGAAATATCGGGAATTGTGGTTAACTAGTACCTAGGGAATATTGAGCTGAAGAGGCGGTTTTTCTGGCTTGTGTGTTGTTGAAGAAGCAGGTTTCTAGGCTCATGAGCAATTCTCTCCAAGTGAGAGAATTGTTGGGAATTTTTTTCCCAAGGTGCCAAGATATAGTTGCAGGGCTCTAAGACTTCCTGTTTGTCCTATTGTTGAAGCTCCGAAAGGGAAGTGGGCCAGCCAAAGGACTATTGAGAAGATAAGGGGCACACTTTATAGGGTGGGACAGGCATGTGGGAAATGAGAGGTTGTAGGTTGTTTTCTAGAGATGACACCTAAGTCTGTGTATTTTGGTTGTCGATAGAACTTAGCTTAGCTTAGGATTCATTTTCCTTGGTGGAGTTTAGCCACAGCTCGAGGGTGACCTACTGCTGAGAGTTTATGAGTAGTAGAGTCTAAGTCTAGGAGAAACGATTGAGGTCTCCACACAATCGATGATTATTTACAAAAGATAAGTGTCTTTTGTGTATTTTATTTAATTAATGTGTATAATTGTGTATTTATGTTACCGTTTTTTCCTGTATTATTATGCATGTGTATATTTTTTGTAGTCTGTATAATTTTGTGCATATGTAGAAGTATTTTATGTAAATAAATGGTATCAGAGTCAAAAATTTTGTGGGGCATTTTTCCATCTTGGGACTGGGAATGATTCAATGTGGATGTAATGGGTTTGTCGGTTTGTTGGTAATGGGGACATTACAATGTGGTATCAGATACACATGTTTGACACTAAGCTTGTATGGGCTATAAATAGAGCATTGAAGTTGAGTTTGCAGAGTCTGCATACAAATTGTTCAATGGAATGTTTGAAATGGATGTCTGAAACATGTTTGTAGAAATTACTGCAGTGGAATTGGCGAAATTTCATGAATAATTGAGGAAAATTAGCCCAAGGATTAAAAATCCCCAATTTTAAATCTTAGTCTGGGCATTTTTAGATCTATAATTGGATAAATTGAGGAATTGTAGAGTGTCCATGGTGGAATTTGTTAGAAAAACACGATCACAGAGAAATAAAATAAAAACAAATGTGGAAATAAAACACAAAATATACACAATAAAATATAGACACAGATATACATGGTTCACCCAGTGTGCGCTATGTCCACCAGAGAAATTTCTAGGTCCTTCCTTTTTATTATCCAACAAATGAAGGGATACAACCTACAACACATCCATTGTAACTTCCTCTACTTTCTCTCGTAGTCTCCTCTCTCATAATACAATATTCACAATGATGCATAGCCATAATATATTTCCCTCATAAAATAGTGTTTCCTTCTAGGGAAAAAAACTCTAACATAAATTCTACCGTCAAATTCGTGACCTTATAATGAACGGTTCATATTTACTATGAAATTACAATATACATTTACAAGGAAATTTTTCCTTCATCGGACCACTTCCCCCCCAGACCCCCCAGCCGAAGGGATGAGCCCCCCAGACCCCACAGGGGGGTCAAGCCCCCCCTACAAACCCCCCGTGTGGAGGGGTGTGTAATATTCATTGGGTATAAACATGGTTGAAAACAAAGAACTATGAAACATGAAGATAATCAGGCTCCACAACCAACAATATCCCACTTGGAGAATGATCACAATAACTCCACGTTTTTTGTACATGTTGGACTATACTCCACCTTGGACCTAGAAAATTTATCATCTTCACCTTCATGCTTGAAGACCAACTAAAATTGAGAAGGAAATCAATTTCTCCCTGGTTACTCCCTTTGTTAACATGTCCATCTTCCAAGAGGGATCGTATGAAATGGTACCTGATATGTATATGCTTAATATTCCAATGGAAGGATAATTTCTTTGCAAGATGAATGGCACTCTCACTGTCACAGTACAAACTTCTATTCTCTTGCTTCTTTCCCAATTCCTCCATAAACCTTTGTAACCAAATCATATATTTACTAGCCTCTGTAGTAGCAACATACTTCATACTTCGCCTCTATTTTTGAAAGTGCACCAACCTTTGCAGTTTCAAAATCCAACTTACTTTTTTTCCACCAACAATAAAAACATACCTTGTGGTGCTCCTCATGCTATCTTTATCACTTTCCATATATGAATCAACATATCCTTGTAGAACAATATCTGGACCTCCAAAATATAATGCATGAGTAGCAGTACCTTCCAAATACCTGAGAATCCACTTTACTGCCTCCCAATGTTATTTACTTGGATTCTTCATATACCTACTCACAAATCCCACTGCATGTGAAATATTTTGTCTTGTGAAAACCATCGCATACATCAAGCTGCCAACTGCTAATGAATAAGGGACCCTGAACATGTATTTTATCTCCTCCTATGTCTTGGGACACATTTCTTTGGTTAATTTCAAATGGTTGGCCAAAGTTTTACTAACTGGTTTTGCATTCTGCATTCTAAACCTCTCCAACACCTTCTCTGTGTGCTCACCCTGAGACAATGTCAAACTGCGATTTTTCCTATTTCTTGTTATTCTCATACCAAGGATTTTCTTTGCAACACCTAAATCCTTCATCGCAAATAAATTATCTAATTTCTTCTTGAGCACATTTATATCTTGCATATTAGACCCTGTAACAAGCATGTGATCTACATACAATAGCAAGATAATATAGCTTCCATTTTCTAGCTTTTTAAAATAAACACAATGATCAGAATGACATCTACTATAACCTTGTTCTGTCATAAACCTATCAAAATTTAAATACCACTTCCTTGGATCTTGATTTAGGCCATACAATCTCTTCTTCAACCTGCATACCAAATTTTCCTTCCCTTTGACCTCATACCCCTGTGGCTGCTACATATAAATATTTTCCTCCAAATCCACATGCAGAAAAGCTTTTTTTACATCTAACTATTCAAGATGTAAATATTCTACTGCCACAAAACTTAAAATAGTCCTAATTGAATTCATTTTAACATCAAGAGAAAATATTCCATCAAAATCTATACCTTTCTTTTCTGCAAACCCCTTTACAATAAGTCTAGCCTTGTACTGCTTTTTGCCTCCATATTCTTCCTTCAACGTGTAAACCCATTTATTCTGCAATGCTCGTTTTCCTGCAAGAAACTGAACCAAATCCAAAGTTTGGTTATTTACCAGGGAATCCATTTCCTCTTTCATGCCTTGCTCCCGCTTCTTTTTCAGTGTCTACCTACATTGCCTCTTCATAACATTTTTGGTTCACCATAATCAATCAACAATAAATAATACAATGAAGGAGAGTATCGTTCATGGGGTCTACTTAACCTGGTAGATCTTCTAACAACACTTGCAGGAGTTTGGGGTACTTGTTGCTCCTATCGTTGTTATATAAAAATGAGCCATAAGGAACGTTATGCATCTCATGCAAAATCATACGTTATATACAAATTTCTTGTTGTTGTTGATGATGTTGTATCATTGTCGTGTTGTTGATGATGAATTTGTATCAACCTTGTGTTGTTGATGATGATGTATCATCGTTGTACTGATCGATGATGTTGTATTAGTGTTGTACTAATTGATGTTGATCCAGATAATGATGATGATGCTAGTCCAACTCCATGCTGTGAAAGATGATGATGAGAAAGAATTTCGATGATTTATAGATGTGTCAGTCAATGTTCCATATGCTGCTGATGATTATGCCCTCTCCTCTCTCCTGATGATTTTGTATTAGGTTGTGTCAGTAGAATACCCTTCTTGTTAATACTATAAATGCGAAGAATATTCTAATTATAATTGAGTTATTATTATATAGATCAATCCCCTTTTGTGAATTGGTCAAACCCTAATTAAATAGTGCTAATTGAGAAGTCGACCCCCAGGGCTAATTAAAGTGGTTTTAGCCACTATTTGAAGAAGTTTTCCCTTCTTAATGAAGAGACACAACCCTAGCGCTCCTTAGCTAGTATAAATAAGAGAGGATAGCACCTCATTAGCTCACTCACTCAAGTAACTCATCTAGTGCGCAAGTTTGGAGGTAGTTGCAGTTGGAAGAAGAAGGAGAGAGAGGCGCATTGCTCAGTCTTGGATATTCTCTAGTGTTTTGGTCTTTTATCTTGGCATTTTATTGGAAATCTATATTAAGGAAGTTTTTTTTGGGTTTTCTCCCCCATGGGGGTTTCCCAAGATAAAATGTTGTTTACCTTGTGATTGTGTTTCTTTCAATGATCTTGCTTATGCTATTATTGTCTAGTAAATTGAAAAGAACTTAATAGCAACTCTAAATTTAACATCTCTCTCTAGTTCTCAACAGCTTGTGAAGGACACTGTCCTTCACACCACTATGGTAATGATGTTCTCACACTCACCTAGCTCAGGCCTCAACAAGGTTTGTCAGATGACTTCCTAGTATCAAGCTCACAACCTTCTCAGCTCAGGTTGGGTATATGGACTCTCCACCCAAATTCCAGAGCTCAAGTTATTTTCCTTTACTTTGTTTTTACACGATCAATCCTTTCTTCTCCCCATTCGAACTCCCTCAAGTTATCTCTCTTAGCCAAATCCCTGACCTCTCTATATCTTTCTATCTATCCTTGTGTGCCTTTCTTGCACGCATGACTTGGAAGGTTCTCGACTGTCCCTTTTTTTCTCCTGTCAGAAGGAAATTCGTGGGTCAATCATGGGGGACCAAGGTGATCTTTCTTGTTGTCCTCTAGATAACATTTTTCTATCACCTCAGGCATCCATCCATGTTTCCATTCGTTGAGGGGGTTGGTTGTTCAACTACCAATCTTCCCTCATTAACTGATTTTCCTTGAAATCGGGGCTAAGAGAAAAATCTGAACATTTCCAAATCATATATCTCAACAAATAGGCTTTGGTTTTCTTGTCATGGTATAATGAACCCCACCCCCTGTTATAGGCTTCCTCGCTCTTTCCTCTAGCGGTATCATGCCCAATACTTTAAGGCTTCACCCCCACAATCAATTGTTGACATTTATAATTAAACAATAATACATTTACAATGTTTTTATGCCATTGCATGGCAACCATAAATCATGATTAATTACACATAATCATAGATTTGGAAAGGGAGGTGTTACAAATTCTAAGTTAACTTTACTTTTCATACCATGCTCGCGGTGCTTATTTCAGGCCATATAAGATGTTGTAACATAAGAAATTTTCATCAAAAATTTTCAATTTTTCGCAACATTTATGAAAACCGTGCTAATTTTACCTCAAAACTTCCAATGAAATAAGTCTTTTCAATTTATCCCTATCCTCCACATTAAATCAAGTTTCCTAATCCACCATCCTTTTTCCCATAATTAAAACCCCAAGACAAACCTTTTTCCAAAATCAAATACCAAATCTTCATGTCTTATGTACCAATCCCATCAACCAAAATAATAATAATTGTTTTTAATATATCTTTTTATTAAATACTTAATTTTAAATCATAATTAAAATACAAAATTCATGTTTAATATATATTTTATTAAAGACTTAATTTTAAATAATAATTAAAATATAAAATTCATGTTGATATGGGCATTTTATTTTAATACCCAAAATGTCAAATAATGAGTTTTTCCCCAAGACTTGCACCATTTTGACATTTTTTGGGTTATGCGCCCAAATTAAAAGCATTAAATATAGAGTTAAAGGTCAAATCCATTAATGGGGGAGAAAAGGCATACCACCATTTTTCAATGACACACATGGTAGCTCGTGAGCAATTTCAGGCTCCCCCGAAATGCATGTATGATTGACAGATGGCATGACGGTTTTAGTGGTTTAATGCATGTGGATGGCATTGGCTTCATCAACATTCAAAGTAATCGATCGAGGATTAAATTGCGGAGTTTGAAGGGTCCCAGGTATATCTTTTCCAGAAGTATCACTATCTGCCAATGCAGCTCAGGCATCTGGATTTTTTCCATACCACCTTCTGGAGGTACAAGAACTCTTTTTCATCAGTGCATATTGCAGGAAAGAATACCAGCTATACGTGAAAACTAGAGGACACTACAAAATGGTCAGCTGTAGTTTTCTTCATATAGTTTCTACCATAATGATACGACACACGATGGATCCAGAAAATACATACAGTGTGCCTCCAATAAGTGCATAAAGGAAAAAGGAAAAGGTGTTGGTTAGTTGTTCTACGAAATAGTTTTTTTAGTCTATATAAATTTAAGCGAAGCACTATTTTTTGTTGTTCAAAATCCATTTTTGAATATAGAAAGGGATTCATCATGGTGAAAAACTCCTATGGAACTAGGATTCTACAGAAATAATCGCTTAAATTCAGGAGTACAATAATTTCTCTTTGGATTTCGAGCAAATATCCCAAGAAAAAATCTTCATTTCCTAGAATCTTTAGCATACTACTAAAGTAAAATACACAAAGGCCCGATAATCAAAATGATGTTGATAAGGCATGGGCTTTGATGGAACATGCAAAATCATTAGGAGGCAGGGATGTAGGTTATGATGATTTCCAGAAAGCCAAAAAAATCTCATCAGGCTTCATTGTCTTCTAGGGTTAAAGGAGAATCTCCTCAGGTTGGGAAAAATACAAGTTCAAGGACACTTTCTGGTCCAAATTCAAAGATTGGGTAGCACACCCACTGTGTCACATAACATGGTATATTGCAGGAGACACCCCTGAGAATGAATTGGAATGAGTGCAAAAAGATAACCACAGGTTTCTTCTTGTTGTTTATTGAGTTGGAAACCTGGAGAGAACCATCAAATTCTACATTGAGTGTTTAGGAGTGAAGTTGTTAAGACAGAGAAACATTCCCGAGGAGAAATACTCAAAGGATTTATTTCCTTGGATATGGATCGGAGGACTCTCATTTTTTTGTGGATTCAATATATAATTATGGAGTTGAAAGTTATGATATCGGCACAGGGTTTGAACACTTTGCAATTACAACTAAAAATACGTACAAGTTGGTCAAGGACATTCTTGGAGCTTTGCATCCTTATATCTATTACAGATGTACCCACAAGCATGACCTAGGATTCCAGGTGACAAAGTTAGTTCATTAAGAATGTTCAGGGTACTAATTGAGTCTCTAAAGCTTCACATTTTTGTATTGTTGTGGCAGTGTCTTTTTGACAATGATGATGAGGTTCAGGATTGAGAAACACTCTACCTAATGCTCTTGGTGGAGATGCTTCTTCAGATAACGATGGAAGGATTTGAAAGAGTTTATTTATGGTACCTTACATTTTCCACTGGTTCACCTTGAAGCAAGTTTACAGGCCTATGAGGTTAACAAAGA
>ML789703.1:655817-666313 GCA_009831015.1 Picea engelmannii | reverse complement strand
GCAGTAATTTGCTTCATGTGATCCATTATTTTTTCAATGAGTACAATGAAGATTAGATCTATCACCTTGGTTGTGTCTACCCCCCTACCTCTGAAATTATTTCTTCCATGTCCTCTTTTGCTGCCTTCTCCTCTAGAAGAATCGTGTGGTTGATTCTTCTATTTCTAAGAAAGGAAATTGGTCTCACTGGTGGAAAGAGCTGACTTCTTTCCAAAGGATTTCTCATGTTTTGCAACTTTATCCACCAACTTGTCAAATGTGATGGATTTCATTTGACCACTAGCTTGCAGAGATTCAAGGTAGTGAGAATATGTAGGGTAGAGGGCCTTAATTAAGGCTATGAGAGGGAGGTCTATCTTCACCCTAATGGAATGAATGCCATGCATTATGGCTTTGATATCAGAAGCTAAATCCATAGGGTCATCATTATTAAACTCACCATTAGTTGTATGAGTTCCAATTCTAAGTGTCTGTCATACAAGTCATTTAATCTCTTCAAAATACTATAGGAGTCATTAATATAAGAAATGTGATGGCTCACCTCTTCGCTTATTCTCACAAAAATCATAAAATATGTTTTTTGGTCTTTGTCCTTCCATATGGAATGTTCTTTATTTGATGTAGGAATGGTCGATCTACTACTCTTATGTTTTTCTTCTGATTCATATTCTGTTGCAACTGATTCAACTTCTTCTGCATTGACGACTTCACAGATTCCATTCCACAAGTCATTGAAGATCAAAGTGATTTTGATATTTCTATACCATTCTCTATAGTTCTCTTTACGAGTCAGCACTATGTCGATGATGGTAATGAGAGAATGCATCTCCTACCACCTTATGTATCACACAATCCCAAGAGCTAACAAGGAGCTAGAATGAGCAAGAGCACTGACAATATTCATTCTCTAGGCATTAATACAATTCCCAAATGATCCTTCCTTAGATCGTGAACTGATTATCCATGGGTAGAAATGCAGACGAATCCTTGGATAAAAGCACCCATGATTTTGAGACTTTACACCACTAAATTCAAAATGTGCATTGTATGCATGTATGGGTAATCCGTCTTACAACAAAAATTACAACGATGTTTCTCATACATTCACTACTTAAAATAATGAAAAGTGAAATAATTACATAGGGATTATGTTCAGATTCAAGTAATCATCAACGAATAGGTGAGATCTTGCCAAATAGAAGATTGAAGGTCTGATTTCTATCAATAAAACTCAACCTCACATATGTTTGGAGTGCACCAAAATGCCCGCCACTCCTCAACCAATTTTTGCATGGCTAAAATGTGAAGGAAAGGAGGATATGATTCTGAGAAGTTATTGAAGAGCAATGGAATCATCTCTTGAGACCAAATAAATTGCAAAATCTAGGCTCAAATACAGGCAAAGTGAAGTGGTGATTGAGAAAAAATACATCTCAAAGGTTGTCCTCCTTGAAATGCCAGTTCAGATCCAAACCCACAACAAGGAACAATGTCACACCTAACTCGTACGAATTAGGGTTTCAAATACCTCATACGAATGGTGGAGCGTGAATTAGGTTTTTTTTTATGAACCCATATTGGTGGAGTGAATTATTGGAACATAGAATGGTAGCAGGAATGATTTGAACACATATCGGTTTACAAGAGAGACAAAGAATCGACCAGAGCACTAGAAGGCAGAGGGAAAAACATGAAGGGGGTTTTCTGCACGATGGGGGGAAGAAAACACTAAGGGAGATAATGGAGTTAACCCGTGCTCTGATACCATTTTCAAACCATGTATAGTAGAATGTGGTATAGCAAAATGTGTCACTCCAGACTTGTGTGATTGCATTAATGTGAAACTCAATAAATATACAAACAATTATTGTTGCTCTTCCCTAACGGGTGACTCTTCCTATCACCTATGACTCTTCATATTTACAATTAATGTTACAAGTAACACAATCCCAAGGATTATGTGTCAACACACATCTTCTTCATATAGGGCTATAGAACGTGCCTCTCGCTGCAATATATATATATAAAGTTGATGTTGAAATATTTTACTTAAGGTGGAAATTGAAATATTTGATTTATGGTCGACATTGAAATATTATTTGTTATTAATATATTTTTTTAAATTCCACGTGTCAACTTCATGTTGAGCACGAAAGGAATTACAAATCTCCCTCATATTGGGCTATAGAAAGCACCTCTCTATGCAACAATATGGGCATCATAAAGCTGACAAGAAGATTTGTTTTGCTTCACAACTCTCAAATATTGTCGTATAATATACTTAGCACTAGTTACAACCATGTTGCTATTTAATGGATACTTCGATTTTTTCTTGGGACTGTAATATTTCAAGGTTTATAGTATGAATGAGTCCTTCAATCTTCTCACCAATGATTCCATTTGATTTCTTGCAGCAAGCAATGGCTTCTTGAATGGTAGTTTGAAGGTCCTCAGTGTAGAGCTACGAGAAGAATTCATGGAGGGTGCGTAACTTTAACACCATAGCTCATAAAACCCACATGTATTTGCCTTCCCAATTCATTTGCAATACATTGGCTATCCATATAACTCTTCCATTTTTAGCTGCAGATTACCAGAGCTTGTATGTTTCATCAACCTCACATGTTTCTATACAATATGCTTAGCACTAGTTACAATCCCATTGTTGTTTAATGGATTGTTTTTATTTTTTGTTTTTACTGCTTGTTTTTGTTTTTATTGTCAGGATTTGTGGAAGTAGAATTATTCAACATTCTATGAAGACATATATGATAATTTCTTAGCTCCCTTATACGAACTTATCTTTGGCTAACCTTGTCCACATTTCTCAGTAGAAGTACTTAAGGTGCTTGACCAAATTGGCATTTGGTTTGTGGAGTGGAACGATAATTATATGCACATTTACTGTTGTATGAAGGTCCCTCATCTACTACCCATACACATTCTATATATATTGGTTTTGCAAGAGATAGACAAAATAGCTAAGGATGGGGCTGATGTGAAATTAGAAGAACACAAACGAGAGGTATTCCTAATCTATCCTTTTACCATTGGAGTCTACGACCTCTCTAGTTTCATGTTTTCCAAGAAATAAGCAAGAGAGAGAGATTTTTGTAAGTTACAAACACTTTCAAAGTGCTTGACCAATTGAAGGTCATTTATCACTTCTAGTCTTAAGTCCTTACTTGGCCTTATTTCCATGTGCATTGGCCTGAGGAAGAGGTGTATCAGAGAACTCTATACTTTGATGAAGTTTTGGAAAGAAAAGAAGATGTTGAGAAACAACACACCCTCAAAAGTTTGCTCTACTTAGTGCTAGACAATATAATTCAATAAGACAAAGGATAGATCTCCATTGTTGACTTGAAGGACACCACTACAATCAATCGACCAGTAATATTTAAGCAATAGAGCCATTGCAACATTGAACAATTGAATCCAATAATGCTAATGGTGATGGTAAGGACATTGGGATTGATAGTGGAAAAGCATCTCTTAAGACTACTAAGACAACCCTCACTGAAACTATTAATGGAAGTGACACTAAAGATCCGACACAAGGTACATGTTGTGGTAAATCATCATCAAGATAGGAAGGGAGACCCCCAACTCGCAATGTGGTTACTAGAACAACCCAGATAGGTACAATTCAACCACAACATACAACCACTAATCCTAATGACATGCAAGGATCATCTATAGAAGGTATTGATGCAAGCATGTGATTGATTAAGGGTGGTGAAGGGAGTTCATAGATGGACAAATGGTATGAAAATATCTAAATGAACCACTGCATGCGACCCAATGAAGATCCTTATGTAATTTTTGAAACATTAGCCTTTGACAAGAAAAAGAAAGTTCTCAAGAAGCAACACATAAATGCAAGAGAGTTTGATTAGTCTATAATTGAAACCATCAAGTTAGTGATCGTTGAAATGGAGGTTGTGTGTTTTTTTCTCGTGGCCACATCTGAAATTATGGAAATCGAGGCCATTGGCTCTAAATCAGTGATATTCAAAATCAAGGCCATTGGCTCTATAATCACTAGTTTCTACTAGTAAGTTCATGCTACATAACATTTTGTGGTAGAAATCATTGTGGTCTCGGGACCTCTGGCATGGATGAAAGATTTTACATAGAGAATACAAGAGCACGATAATATAGTATTGTGGAAAAAATGAGTTTAAGCCTATTAGAGAAGGCTTATTGCCATTGCAACCAAGAAAAGTCCATTCGTTTGTGACCGACATCAATCATGTTCTGCACACCATCAAAGATGCACATGAATAACTAGTGAATCTACAATGAGAGAAAGAAGAAGGTCTCATGTACCATCAAGGGCATGCAAAGAGTTTTGTAGGCATTTTCCTATGATTTCGTTAATCTCTAGAAGAAGGTAAATGAAGGGTCCTCAGCAATTCAAAACTCTCCATATAATGGAAATAAATGTAAGTCCCAATTCCATGGCGAGAATCGAACCTTTACCAGTTAACAATCAAAATGATCTCGGCGACATTGCTATGGAGCATTGGCGTTGTCTGTACCAAGAACCACACAACAAAAAATGATGTCCTCAATTTTTAAATTCCTGAGAACTTTTCAGGCAACATGACAATGACAATGAAAACAACACAAACCCTAAATATGGAGATTCAAGTCGATCCCTTGCGATAGCTATGGTATGATTCTCTCTTCGCAATCATGGAGGATTATGAGTAAGAAAATGATGGGAAGAAGAGAATAGAAAGAAGAGAATGAGTCAACTGAAGAAATACAAGTTGGGAAGGGGCATATTGACTATCCATTGCTAAATAGGACAAAACAACGAGGTTGTCTAACTGTTCTATGAAATGGTTTTTTTCACTGGAATACGATGATATAAATTTACTTGAATCACTATTTTTGTTGTTCAAAATCCATTTTTGAATGTAGAAATGGATTCAGCATGCTGAAAAACCATTGGGATACTAGGACTATACAGATAATGTCCCCAAAAAAATCATCATTTCGTAGAATGTTTAGCCTACGACCAAAACAGTGACACTACCCCATCTCTCCGAAGAACATAACTTCTCATCCTTCCTCCTTTTTTGAAACTGAAAATAACATGTCGAAGATATTAAAAAAATAAAGGTTAACATCTCAGTACATGATCTCTTAAAAATCAATGAACAACATGAATCACCTCTAAAATATTTGAAAGATTTCCTTTCCATCAAGAAAATTTGTAATACCCTGGCTTTGACTCTGACTACTGAATTGCAAATTGTAATAACCTGGGATTCGAGCTATAATGGCTGATTTATAATGATCCATATTGTAAATAATGTTTAAAACATTGTAAATATTATCATATGGGGCTGAAGGCCAAGGGCCAAGGCTGACTAGTGAATGCTTATGAATCCTAATAATGAGCTAGGATTATGGTCTGCTTGTGTTTATATAGAAAGAAGTTACTATTATCCTTGCCTTACACTTTTGATTATGAATAATCAACTGGAATACTTCATGTGAAAGGTTCTCCAGGATGAAACAAACCAACTATAGATAGCTCATTTTCATTTCCCTAAAGCATTTTCTTATTAGTTTTATTAATTTTCTTAACTCATTTAGATTAGCACAAATAAATTTGTTCTATTATTTATGTAATAGATATGACATAATCCTATTTTATCTCCAAGTGAGGGAAGGGAAATAAGTCGTTCATTGAGTTTCTCCTTGTCCATCATCTAGAAAATGAGTTTTTTTCCCTCACTTGCATGCAATTATTTGAGTGAATCCTTGGGATTCAATGCCTTCATTGATATATTGGATGGATAAGCAATGTCTATATCTTGGTAATTTGGGGATGAATGCGCTTACTCAACCAGTATTATGCGTTGTCTAACTTAGAAATGCTCATATCTAAAGAATGTCTTGTGTGAGTAATAAGTCAATCAATGTGTGTTTTCATCTACTCTAGGCTTGTGTGGGAACCTTTTCAGTTTGTCCCCCCTATCTCCTCTCCGAATGGGTATGGGGATGAAGATTCCAATATTTTCTTTGCATGATGTGTAGTGAGTTGCTTGCATTGTTGCGCGTTGAGTAGGTCCTTCCTGCATCATTTGGGGTTAATCCATCCAGATAGAAATAGATGTTTGGTGAAGAACCATGTAGGATAAAAAACATTAACTCGTAGTTTACCACTACTAGAAAGGTAGTAGTTCACACTATTGATTTCTAAGGTAGAAACAAATATAATCATTAGAAATTTTATAACATTCTCTCATTGGTATAAAGAGTGGTAGAATCAATTTTTCTGTATATAAGTGTTCAATATCAAATAGCTAGAGGTAGGGTATAAAGGATGTTGTTTTTACAGGCACCAGTCATTAGCGTAAACGGATCAATTTCGTAAAGTTTCTAGATGAACCAAGAGATAACATGTTGTAGTGCATTGATCTTGGTGGCATTCCTCGGAGTGTTGTTGCGATATCCTCTGCTAATTGTCTTGCTCAAATATAGCCCTTGATGTCACGAGGGCGTGGGATCGTAACCGCTTTTGTGTGACATGAAGTAGTAAGGGTCATTGTAAATAGAAATACAAAGTGTGCTTCCTTAGTTATCTATTTTGCGTGTGTTTGTGTGAAAACTAGGATCGTGATTTCCCTTGTAGTGAATCAATCATTAGCTAGAATCACTTGTAGATGACTGGGCTAGTGATTTCTTGTTAATGGGTATGTTTCAGTTAGACCATTTAGGAGATGAGTTATCTAGTGATAGGTCTTTTTCGTTACTAGGCTTACAAATATGAATTATTTGGGAGGAATACTAGCCACCCAACTAATTATTCTCTTGGATATGAGTAGCACGAGGTTAAGCTTCACAAGCCATTCACATTGTTTGTTTCACGAGGTGAAAACATCTTTGCTTTGCCAATGTTTTGGGGTACTATTTATTTTATTCCCTCAGCCTTCCTCGAGGTATGTGACATGATGTTGGAGGCCCTAAGGTAGGAGGCCAAGGGGTACACTAACTAGATTTCCTCTTTCTCTAACTCCTATGGATACATCCCTTTGGCTTTGTCTATAGGTGAGGGTAGGATAGCTCTAGTGTAAAGTAGGTAAGGTAGTAGAAAGATTGAGTATAGGTAGGGGAGTAGATAGGTAGGATTTCTTGTGTGTTAGGTAGGATTTCTTGTATGTTTGGTAGGTATCTTCAATCTAGAGAGCATATGTGAGGTAGGTAGTGTGAATAGCTATGGGTAGGTGAGGTAGCTCAAGAGAATAACTTTATTTCTTATAGTGAATAACAATAGTAGGTTGCTCAACCATCTAGCTTGGTAAGCATGATAAGGAGCCCATAGTAATGAGGATGCAAACCTCTTCCTCAGAGTTAGTTTAATCAGTAAAGAGGTAGGGTAGGTATGATCACCTATTTTTTTTCTTCTTACTCTCTTAGTCACAATAAGACTGCACCACCAAACAACTCTTGTAAAGGAGGGAAGGATTATAATCCAAACTGTTATCATACAAGAGGGAGGGATTATGAATAAATAGAATTAAGAGACGAGGTAGTGACCCAATAATAGGTTAGCAATGGGTTTAGTGAGCAATCCCTTTCCTTCCTTTGGCTAGATTATCGCAAGGATAATCTGATCAAAAAATTGGAAGGAAGGATAGATTATATTCGATCTACAAAGCCTTGCATTTTGCGTTAGGTAGGATATTAATTCCTTCCTCTTGGATTCATTTTTTTCAATGTCCTGGACCGTCTTTCATTTCATCTTAGTCTCATCTCTCATATAATTTCAGTAACTAGAGATAGAACTTTGTATTTCTTCATTGTAGATACTAAGAGAGAGAATACACAACCCATATCTTTGCATAATTACATATATAATAACAACATTTTCTACTAAAGTGTAATTACATATATAATTCATCACCAATAGTACGATCCCCAGTGATCCAAGTGGATATCAGTGGCCACCCACCTCTTCCATTTGGATCACATACAACTTTCATCTTGGTAGTTACTTTTTTTTTTTATCTTGACAATTTTTTTCTAGCTTTTCAGGTCCTAAACTTTTGGGGCCGTTTTGAGGCCCTAAACAACATTTTTTGGTCCCTCCACAATCACATTGTATATGGAGTCAAAGTGTGATGACATCATGTGTATTCCTTAGATAGACCTTTCCAACGGGCTATTGTGCACCTAAAACGAAGATTGTATGCAAAAGTTACAACCCCAGTTCACCCAGGGATGTGCAGAGAGGGGCGAGGGTGGAAACATGCAGACCATAAGGGAGAGGGGTGAGGATACAAGCCACTCTAAATACCATTGGGAGAGGAAACATGAAATCGACGTAGGAAGTTGAGGGTTTTAATGCTTGACCATAAGGGAGAGCAACGTAGTCACTCAAGAAAATCCAAAGGGAGAGGGGAATAAAAAACATAGTTAAGGGTACTATCATAGTTGAACAAATTATGGGATAACCTAATAAAATTCAGCTACAATCAATGACTTGATTATTTCCTTGGTTGATTGTTGTAACAAATTCTGGTATAACCTTGTGAACCGATAGGGAGAACCTTATAAACAACCCTTTTGTGTTACCGAGAGGTAGGGGGAACAAAACATTTTTCTCTTATGTGTCATGCATATATTGCATGATCTAGATTGGCAGGATGAACATAAACAATTTCATGCATGATTGGGAGTTGTCTGAAGAAGGATGGACAAAAACAATTGGATAGTTTCAATTCCAAATAAAGGGGGGGGGGGGGCATAGGGTGGGAACATACAATTGCTCGAAAATTTTGAGCTATACCGAGGTGTTGGATAGTGAACAGAAACGATTGATCGATAAGTCAATCAAATTTTGCATGATCGATGGTGAAAGAATGAGAGCTTGTGCTATTTCTTATCAAACTCTCCACCGCCCAGCTCAAACTAAACACGGTGTAACAAAACTTCTGGTTAACATCATAGGGAATATAAATCCCATATGTGAAGTAAGGAAAGTATGAGTAGAAGGTACCACTCATATTGTATCTGAGATTGTAGCGAAGGATCGTCAACAAACCTTAGCTATTCGTTGGATCCTTGGAGCATGTTTCAAATGATGTATAAGCAATATGATGAACATAGAGAAATCTTTATCTATTGAGATATCGAATGCTTGCTAAAAGAGGGGAATTGCACAGAAGAAAATGGATCATCCTCGGGAACCATCTCCCTATAGATTTTAACCTTGTACAATATTTACTGCAAATAGATTTTCAGTAAAAGAACAGAAAAGATACAATGGAAAATACAAACATTACACAAAGATTTTTCCCCTAGAAACTCAAACCAGGAAAACCAAGATATTCTATATTCATTCATAGTGATACATTGTTTGTAATACAATATACATATAGGAACCAACGACATCCAAAACCCTAACCCAATGACCTCGATTAGTCAACAACCCTAATTCCTTAACTGGAAATAGAAAACCATTGACAAAAACCATGTGCCGAAAAACCACCCAAAAATGGACACGAAAATCAAGGCAACACGAAAAACGAGGAAAAAATGCAACACGTTTCCCGAGGCAAAATAATATAACACATACCCAACACTACCACCAATTGAATTTTTGTGCATTGCATATGGTGGTAAACTCTATAGTTATCAGTTGGGCCTTGCAACAAATGCGACCACAAAGAAAACTCCATGGAGCTATTGCTTCTATCTCTCATTCATTTTCATTCAGACATATATGTAAGAAAAATCATCTATACTATAATGAACGAGCAACATGGGTGAGCGGAGCAAGGGGCCCCATCCCCTTCCCCTTAGGTTTTTCCTATTCAAGGCATATCATATTTCAAGCTAGGCGTAATGTATTTCAAGCCTTTGAGGGGAAGATAAATATGAGGCATAACGTATTTCAAGTTAAGTAAGTAAGAGAAATCCAATGAGTAAGTCAGTAGGAAGGGAGGAGGGACACAAAAAGACAATATTGTGATAGAGTAAGTCCTACGGGTTTCTATTTATTTTCCTAAGGTGTATGAATATGCTTATATGTCCATTAATGGGAGATTGTTTATGGAAATAGTGATACACACCTAGATATGTACCTAGATAGGGAGAGACTGTCCTTCCTAGAGATGAGAGAGAGACTGGCTAGAGAGAGGAGAGAGAGATATATTGGCCTTCCTAGAGAGGAGAGAGAGATTGGCTAGAGAGAGGAGAGAGAGATAGACTGGCCTTCCTACAAATAGTGATATGCAACTAGATAGTGATATGTACCTAGGTAGTGATACACACCTAGATAATGATACACACCCATACATATAGTGATTCAACCCTCCATATCTTTTATTGATAAACTCATATGAAGGACAACAACTCAGTTCTTCAACCTTGATTTGTATGATATTTTGAAATCAGTTTTATCTTTATGTTAATGGAAATCCCTTTTCTCACTTGTTGTTTTAGTAGGAGGGTGACCGCCAAAGGTGAGA
>ML789703.1:607626-624200 GCA_009831015.1 Picea engelmannii | reverse complement strand
TATGCTATCTAAGAATATATAGGTTTAGTGGTTACTTGCTTGTGCATTGTGTAATAATAGGCCATAACTCGATATTGCATAATGTACTATGTACATAGCATAATAAATATTCTCTACAATGTCCCTTTGATCTCAATAACCAAAAAACATAGTTGGGAATGTTTAAGATATATTAAAATACCATCCCTCCTCAACGTGTAGCGTGTTAGAATATTGTGCTCGTTTAACCATAGACAATATCATAATATTGTCACCCAACCATAGGCACGTAGCCACCCCCGAGCACCATAACCTTTGATAGATAAAATGATTCCAAAAGCAGCACTAGACCCAAATGATAACCAAGAGAGAGAGAGAGAGAGAGATCACCTTTCTCCAAAGGTAATGCACCAAGAAAAAAGTCCCAAACCAAAAACTAAGACCAGTACCCAGCTGCAGTCCTTGTAGTTGCAGTCTTCCTCTAGACTTGTGCACCACTTTATTGTGTGTGAGTGTGTTACCAAATGAGATCAAGAGCCTTCTATTTATACTAATTTGACCAGGTGAACAAGTGTCTCTTCAAGCAAGGTCAACCTGTCCTTTTCTACATATAATACTTCCATATTACTTATTATGATGAGCCGACTTGCCTTTCAGGGTTTTCACACATCTATTTAGTTTTTCTCTTGCTTCTAGAATATTCTATTCTAGTCAAAGGTTTATCCATGGAGGTTAATACCTCTCACAACTACCAAAACATCAACACTCCTTCTTATCTAGGGAGGTATTTAACCATGATGTTCCCTTTTGGTCTTCATAGTGTTGCTAGCTATGCCATGATCCTCTCGTCATGGTTATGCAGACCATGCTACTGGTAGCATCATTATGTCACACATGGCTACACCCATGTGGCCCTATCAATCTCATCTAGGGGCCACAACCTGCTAGAGAACACTAGAGCTACATCTTGTAGTGTGTTTCACCATCATCGTCATGGGATACACCTGCATGATGTGCTCACCCATGTTGTGAGTATCATCATTATCCATCCATCTCACATGGCATGGGAAATACCTTCATGGTCTTCCAAACCAATAGAATCACCAAAGCTACACAGGCTATCTCATGATCATCCAGATCATATTACGATAAACACCGTCACAACCATACAGGTTCTAGACTACGCTATTAGCATACCAGACTGTCTTACTGGTGCAGAAACTACTCAACATATCAAACCATCTCACTGGAGTAGCTTACAACTCATCACAAGACCTACAACTCGGCATGAAGCTTACAAATCGACACAAGTCCTAAAATTCGACATGAATCCTACAACTAGGCACAAGGCCTACAACTCAGCATGAAGCCTACAACTCGACACAAGGTCTACAACTTGACATGAAGCCTACAACTTGGCACAATGCCTACAACTCAACACAATGCCATATTTTATAACCATCAACTCAGAATATGTGGATCACGATTAGCTGGCATGCCATATTTTATTCTAATGATATTGGCCAATTCTTTTGACAATGTGTGTTTATGACATGGATGAAATGTTTTCATTCATTAATCAAATTAAATTTATCAACATTTCTCATTTTGTTCAATCGTATGTCTAATGTGTATTAATTGATACAATATCATAGATCTTACACATCGATCAATATATATGAAATGTGTGTGTTTGATTTATTGTGAAATTACCTACATATTATATTAATTGATATAACATCAATCAATACATGTCGAGGAATTAAGAAGGGACAATTTAATGCATCTCTGTTTTCTGAAATAATCCTAGGTAAGCTTGTAAACCCTCATAAGTCAATAACATATAAATATATGAATATAAAAAAAAGTTGATTATTCATGATGATGATGATGATGATGGTTAACGTCCATTGAGACCAAAATTGGTTTATCAGACCTTAAGAAAAGTAAGAGATTACTTGGATTTGGTTTAAATGTTTTCTTGGATTGCTATTTATTGTTATCCTTTTGGTCTCTATCCCTAATAATATCTTTTATGTTCCTAATTATTGTCCATTTTCCTTCCTTTCTAGTTTCCTTTACCTTTTGAACCTTCTTCCTTAATTTAGCTTGATGTTCTGGAATGAGTTATTCATTTATAAATATTCAAGATCCTTTTACACTCAAAGTTTTACTAAGTATGACATATTTACGGGCATTAGATCTTACCGTAACCTGAATCAACCTATGTTTATGTTCAATTATTTTTCCCAACCTTTTTGCTTCTATAAGGCTAGTTGTTTCAATTTGTGATTTATTTTTTAATTCCTCCTTGGCTATTGCTAATGTGTCCTCATCTTCCTATTCTTTTATACCAAAAATTATGAGGTTCAAGGCGCTTTTGTTACATTCATGGTCTAACTCTATGAGCTTATCCATTTCCTCTTTGATATGTTTGATATCCAATTTGTGTTCCAAACTATTTAGGACCAAATTTTTAATAATTTTTTCTTCTATATTTTTAATAATGTCCCTAATATTTCTATTTTCTTTGACTTCTTCTTCCTACCTTGATTGTTTTGTTCTTGGTTTCTTTTTTCTATTTCTAGTAATATAGTCTCCATTTTCTACAGGTAAGTCTAAAACCCTAATAGTTTATTGTTTATATGTCTTTGAATATTGTCTTCTAAGGATCTAAATTTATTATGAAGCATTTCTACTAACTCACTTTGAAGTATTACAACTAACTCACTTTGAAGTTTGGCTTCTCTCTCCTGTCTACATTTTTCTATTGAATCTATATATTCATGTAAACTATCTAGGTTTACATTGTTCAACCTAATAAAAATACATGTCTCATAGTTTATCTGACCAAAATAATATATTGATTCAAAACATAAATTTGGGTCCCCCTAAATATTGAAATATGTCAAGACATATTATGTCTAGCAATCTTCAGCCAAAGTACAAGGCATTACAATTTCTACCCAAATTTATAAAAGTGACTCACCAAGTTGAAGGAAGAGAAGTCATTGAACTAATGAATTTTGATGGTGATATATGAGGTTGTGTAGAGAAGTCCTTTGTTCACAACATAATCAAATCAATGTTATGGAAAATATATGATCCAGGTGGATATTGGTGGCCACCTGCCTATTCCAATTGGCTCCTTTTGACAGTTTTAGTTCAACACGTTCTTCTATAATTCTTTGTAATTGTGAGTTATACACTTTTGGGGATGTTTGAATCCCTACACAGCTGCTGGTTGGAGATTGGTGGCCACCCACCTAATTCAATTGACTTATTTTGGAAGATTTCATGTCAGTACATATTTCTGTACTTCCAGGGCCATTTTGGGGCCCTAAACAATGTTTTCTTGGCTTTCCATAGTCAAACTGTAGACAGAGTCGGAGTTTGACAACATAATGTGTATTTCTCTAAAATACCTTTCAAATAGGCTATCACGCGCCTAAAACGGAGGTCGAATGCAAAAGTTACGACCCCGAGAAGTTGAGGTACCAACTTACCCATCGAGTCCCACATAACTTTTGGCGTTTCATCTCCTAGGGTTAGGTTTTTGGATGTCTAGGTTTTTGGAATTCATGAGTAATGTTAAAAAGGCCTATGGAGCCTCATTGTAATGATTTCTTCTAGGATGAATGCACGTAGAGGCCACATCACTTCTCAAAGATAGATACCACCATTCAAGCAAGTTGTTTCCAGTTCTACAGTTTTACAGTTTCAACCTATTTTTTTTATTCAATAGAAGTTATTGTTCACTGGATATATGTTGTTCTTATCTATATATCTATGTTATTGTATTCAGTATGTTATTCATTTTGTTCCGCTCATAAATCCAGATCAATGGTATTAGATTAGTCTTCTCTTCATTTATTTTCTTTCGTGCATGTCCCCAACAAGATCTGGGTACAAGAAGTTGGGACTTGAACCAGTCGATCCTTTGCAAGATCGGCCGTGCCGAGCCCGATAAAAACCCATGGGGGATGAAAAGAAATATGATGGAGCATGAGATCCTTTTAAAATGTTTCTCTAGGAATCCATTGTGCGACAAATGAATGAAATGATGGACACCTTTGCACAGATCCTTCAACGACTGCCCACATGAGACACATCTTCATCAAGTGGCCATGAAACCCCCTTCAAGGTACAAGTAAATTTTGATATTTCATTATTTGAAGGACTGGTATATGTGGATGATGTAGATAAATGGTTGAATATGCTCGAAGGGTATTTTTCGGTCCACAATTTTTTTGATAGGGAAAATATTATTTTTGCACTCCTCAAGGCCATCCCCCATGTTAAGGACTGGTGGGATGCCTACTTTGAGCAAAGGACCATAGAGGAATATGAAATGTTTGTGATTTCCCCCACATGGGATTCCTTAAAGGATGCCATTAAAGAACAATATTACCCTGTTGGAAGCTACAAGGACCAATACACAAGATGGACCACCCTATGTCAGGAAAGGGACTAGATAGTACCAGATTTCACCAATATTTTCTATAACCTATGAACCAAATTGGGTATCAAAGACTCTGAACAAAATCTGGTGCTCAAATTCCGCGATTTTCTACCAAGATACATTCAAACAAAAATGGATTTTCTGGACATCACATCATTGAGTATGGCTTATAGATATGCTGTCAAGATCGAGCAAAAATTTAAGCAGAAGAGGAGAGTGTTCAGATTTGCAAACTCTTGACAGCCAAAGCAAGGAAAAGGTGGCCCCAACCCACAAAAAAAGGGATAGAGAAAAGATGGCCACTCTAAGGACAACCAGTCCAAGCTGCAACACAAGAAAGTGGTGTGAATACCATAAAATCCCTTGGCACAACACCGAAGAATGTCTCTCCAAGAAGTCACTGGTGGCTGAGATGAAAACTTCTTAGTCAGAGGTAGATTTTGACTCCGAATCAAATCAAGAAGGAGGGAAGCAAATTATCGATGCCAAAACCAATGCCACTACCACTACCGCCAAAGTCCAACCAAGTGAACCAGAAGAACCAGAGGAAAGGGAACGCCTCTTTCACTCACATATGTGGGTAAAGGGGGCTCTGCTTCATTTCATTATTGATAGCAATAGTTAGAAGAACCTAATCTCAGCAAAGGTCATCAAGCGGTTGGAACTGTTGATGACACCGCGCCCGCAACCCTACACCATCAGTTGGATTTTCCAAGGAAGAGATCTTCGCGTTAGCCAATAGTGTCATCTGCCCTACAAGATCAAGCCCTTTAAAGATGAGGTATTGTGTGATATTTCTCCCCTTGAAGTTTGTGATTTTCTTTTAGGACAACCATATTTGTGGAAGCAACATGTTGTGTATGATTCTAGACCCCATAGTTTTATTATTACTTTGGGTAGACAATTGTACATGATACCAGAGGTAGAGCCGCCTACCGCTATTTCTTTAATCTCTTTTAGGCAATGCAGTAAGGTCATTTCACGGATCGGTAAGTTCGTCTTCTTTGTGATATGTGCTCACAGTAAGCAGAAGGTTTCCACCACATCTTTGACCTCTACATAGAGCCTCTCTTTGCAGTAGAAGTAAGTGGAAGAAATCATGGAAGAGTATAGATACATCTTCTCCTCACCCACCAAGGTACCGACGCACTTCCAATTCAAGCATCCAATTGATATAACCTTCGGTGCACCTCTGCCTAATCAACCAGTTTATCATCGCTCGCTGATGGAAAATGACAAAATAAAGTGTTAGATCCAAGATCCCCTTTAGAAGGGGCACATCAAACCCAACTCCTCCCCTTGTGGAAGCCCGATTGTAATGGTGCAGAATAAACACAGAACCTGGAGGCTCTGCATTGATTACAAAGCATTAAAAAAATCATAATCAGGAACTGGTACCCAATTCCATGAATTGATAACCTTCTTGACAAAATCAAGGGGGCCAAGTTCTTCACCAAGATTAACCTAAATTATGGCTACCACCAGGTTCCCATCGAACTGACTGATGTATGGAAGACAACTTTCAAATCTAAAGAAGGTCTCTTCAAATGGTTGGTCATGCCCTTTGTCCTAACAAATGAACCAAAAAATTTCATGAGGTTGATGGATGATGTATTAAGACCCTTCACCAACTCTTTTGTGGTGGTATATCTGGATGACATCCTCATCTTCAGCTGAACTTAGGAGGAGCACATACAACATATTCAACAAGTTTTGAGCACTTTATGGCAACAAAAGCTATATGCCAACTTGGAAAAATGCTCCTTTGGAATCAACATGGTCCAATACTTGGGATACATTGTTGATGAACATGGGGTACATGTGGATCCAACTAAGATCCAAGTCATCCATGACTAGCCAGCCCCGACCACACTAACCGAGCTTCGGAGCTTCTTGGGACTTGCCAACTTATACTGATGGTTCGTGTTGGGATTCTCCCATATTGCATGGGCCCTTAGCCAAGTGACCAAGGGAGGCGGGAAGGAAAAATTCGTGTGGGGGTAGGCACAACAACGAGCATTTGACGATATGAAACATTTCTTGTGCTCAACTTCAATACTCTCCTTACTCAATCTGCAACAACCGTTTGAGATTGAGACTGATGTATCTGACTATGATGTAGGTGCAGTTCTCACTCAGCACGGTCATATGGTAGAATACCATAGTGAGACACTCTCAAATACTATCCAGAAATACCCCACCTATGATAAGGAAATGTATTCCATTGTACAAGTCTGTCGCCAATGGAAACATTACATTATGGGAAAGGATACAATCATCCACACTGATCACAAGCCTCTGCAGTTCATACAGACACAGCAGAAATTCCAGAATGACCATCATGAGAAGTGGTCCACATACCTGAAATAGTTCCATATCAACATCAAGTATAAGACATGGAGCACAAATCGTGTCACTGATTGCCTCAGTTGACCTCTCGTGGATGCACTCACCACCGTGCTCCATTCCTATGAGAATGAGGCATCTAAGTGGCCCCAAATTTATCAGCAAGATCCTGACTTCGCCACAACCTATCAGCTCTTGGGTACAGGCGTGGATGTCACAGATTTTCACATTCAAGACGGAATTTTATGCCATTTGGGACACCTCTGTGTTCCTACAAATGAGCGTGAAAAGATGATTTGGTAGGCTCACTACATTCAGATGACAGGACATTTTGTTGTGGAGAAAATTGTGGTCGTTCTACAGAAACATTTTTATTGGCCAAAAATTCGACAGGATGTCAGCAAGTATATCAGATCTTGCACTTCCTATTCCATTTCCAAGCCAAACATCAAGAAGCAAGTCTTATACACCCCTCTTCCTACTCCCGAGAGGCCTCGGGAATCCATCTCAATGGATTACATTTATGGCCTTCCATCCACCAAGCAAGGAAATGATTGTGTATTTGTGGTGATTGATCGGTTTTCAAAGATGGCCATTCTCACAGCCTGAAAGAAGAGAATCACAATGGAAAATAATGCCAAGTTCTTCTTCGAACGAGTGTGGGTCCATTTTTTGATACCATAGACCATTATCTCTGATCAGGACAACATGCTCCTCAACACATTTTGGTTGAGTCTCTGGTCACTGTCGGACACCAAACTCACTAAATCCAATGCCATCCACCCTCAAACTAATGGCCAACCATAGGTCGTCAATCAGATGATTTTCACATCCTACGCATGTATAACTCTAAACATCCATGTACATGGGATGAGAGTCTTCCCTATGTTCAACACAACTACAACATGGCTCTCCATAGCTCCACTGACCATAGCCCATTTCAGGTGGGGTTGGGATTCCAACCCTTGGGTCCCATTGATGTTGCACTAACTCTTGCAACTACACAAACATAATCTTCCCATTTTTAGTCTGAGGTCGACAAAGCCACCAGATTCATTAAGCAGATTCACCGCATCCACCAATAGGTCTATGATATTTTGCAAAAAGCTAATTCTAAGTACAAGAAGTTCCATTATCAACATCGGGTACTGCACAAGTTTCAGGTGGGAGATAAGGTCTGGTTACATTTGCATAAATACTTCCTTACAAGGCCTAATCAGAAGCTCTGTCCACTTCCCTATGTTCCTTAAACTATCAACAAGGCTATGTGAGACAATTCTTTTGAGCTCAACACTCCCCCCTTCATTAGCTTGCACCCAGTGTTCAATGTGGACCTCCTCCGACCATAGTTTCCACCATTATTGGACACCTTAGAGATCGAAAAACAATTGACACCAACAAAGATCAACCCTGATTGCATGGAACAAGCATCCACTGATCAGATAGTGTACACACAGTTCAAGGGCACTCACCAGCTAAGGATCTAGCTTTATCAGGTTGTCAAGGCAGGGCAACTCCTACACAAAGGAAAAAGGCTCACCCAGGGCCAAATTCAACAGAAATTTCCTCACCTGATGGGGGCACTCAACGCAATGGAGACCATTGCTTCCTACGGGGGGAGGACTGATTCAGGTGGATATTGGTGGCAACCCACCTATTCCAACTGGCTCCTTTTGACAGTTTTAGTTCATCATGTTCTTTTGTAATTCTTTGTAATTGTGGGTTCTACACTTTTAAGGTTGTCTGAATCCCTACACAGCTTCCATATGGATATTGGTGGTCTCCCACCTAATCCAACTGGATTATTTTGGAAGCTTTCATGTCAATACATCTTTTTGTACTTCCAGGGCCGTTTTGGGGCCCTAAACAATTTTTTCTTGGATTTCCACAGTCAAACTATATACAAAGTCATAGTTTAAAAACATAATTTGTAGTTCTTGAAAATACCTTTCCAACGGGCTATCACGTGCCTAAAATGGAGGTCGTATTCAAAATTTACGACCATGGGAAGTTGAGGTACCAACTTACCCATCGAGGCCCACATAACTTTTGGTGTTTCATCTCCTAGTGTTAGATTTTTGGATGTCTAGAGTTCAGAATTCATGATTAATGTTAAAAAGGCCTCTAGAGCCTCATTGTGATGATTTATGCTCATACAAATGCATGAAGCAGCCACATCGCTTCTCAGAGATAGCTACCACCATTTGAGCAATTTGTTTTATGTTCTGCAGTTTCATAGTTTCAACCTATTTTTTTTATTCAATAGAAGTTATTGTTCACTAGATATATGTTGTTGTTCTTCGTATCTCTTTGTTATTGTATTCATTTTTTTGTTCATTTCGATCCGCTCATAAATCCGGATCAATATAGGAATAAACTATTCCTCATTTTCATTATATTATTTTTGTTTTCTTCTTAAGAAAAATGGATTGAATTACACCAACACACTCTCAAATGTTTCAGCTTCTCATTGTATAGGTAGTTGTTTACCTAAGTACACCTCTTTTTTTTCAACTTCTATGCATCTCTTAAAGTAGAGTATGGTGTGAAAAATGAAAGAATGAATAATAAAATTAGAAACATCCTTTTTTTAATATATGCTTGGATGGATTCTTATGACATTGATCGTGTTTGATGATGACCAAAGTGGCATATTTGTTAGGAAATCAGTTAAACACGAATCATGCATTTTCCATCTCTAGTTATACATATAGAGAAAAGGGAATGCACATATGATGGTGGTAGAGGCATGATCTAGGGATGAGTCATCGATAAGTCTTGGATGGATTCTTATGATGTGCATTGTGTTTGACTATGGCAATATTGGTTACACAATGAGTGAGACGTGAAACATGAATTTTTCATCTTTAATGATACATATGGAATAATAGGATGTACCTATGATGGTGGTAGAATCATGATCTAAGGACTAGCCATCAACAAGGTAGTGAACATGGAGTAATGTGGTAAGTTGGAGGGATTGTGAAAGATAAAATTGTTGAAAAAGGTAAACAATGTTGACTAACACAATTAATGATATCACATTAAAGTCTAGACAAATGTTGGATAATTTTTTATTATTAAATATCTTTTATTTTTTTTAATTTACTTTTTCAAATATGTTTATCATAAAATTTAAGTGGCAACATCTATCCCCTCTTTTTGGTCATTTACACCTATTGTTATATAAAACGATCAAAATGGGACAAGTGATTTTTTCACAATCAAATAAATCTTATAATGTAAAAATAATTTTTTTAAGGGACCATGCATGGTTGTTAGGGTCCTAAACTCCCATAGAATAATATGTTTTTCTATGTAATAAAGGCCATCATTAGTAAATAAGGCCTATGAAATAACGTGAACACATCTAATGTAAGAAGACTTACTAGAAGGTTCCACCTCTTGAAAGTTCTTCCTTTAGAATGTTTTCTAGAAGATAGAAATAATATAAATATAGGTAGAAATAATGGGAAAGGTTGTCTTTTAAATTCATTTCTACTCGAGCTCTGCTTTGTTGGAGGTTGCCCCCTCAAGGAGGCAAGTGAACGTTTCTCTCAAGGTAATAAAGGGATCATCTTTTTGATCAATTGTGTCATTGTGCTTACTGATTAGTTTTTTTTGCTAACTATTGTGATAATAATTGTATTTCTTCTTTGCATATTTCCTTATGGTACCTTACGATGGTATTAAATGATGATGAGTACTAGATACTTATAAGATAATAGGAAATTTTAATATATTTTCATCTTTCATCATTATAATTAATTAAATTTTACATATAGATAATGATTCGTTGGTGAGAGTTATTTGTGATAGAAATTGAATTATATATATAGCAAATGATTTGTTGGTGGGAATATATATATATATATATATATATATATATATATATATATATATATATAACTTTATATTTCGAGATAAAATATACATGGTTCGGTCCTTTTATGAGGACTTCTCTTTGTCTTCAAATACTCCCTTTCCCAAACTCTATTACAATTTCGTTTTCATCAAATTAACCATTAACCAAATACATTTTGTCCTTACAATCAAAGCTCTAAATTTCTCAAAAAAAGAACATGCCTTTCTTTTCTACCTATCTTGATAGAAAAAAGTTTTATAATAGAAATGCCATCTCATCAATGAATCATCCCTCATGGAATTCCTAGAAAATGAAATCCTCTCGAGCCTCTATCTAGAATCAAATAATCCTTTGATAATTGGTTGGCCTTGGATTTCATCTCCCTATATATATGAGCACAATTAAACCATTCCAACTCGTCCAGGAAATCACAAATTTATCCCATCAGCATCTAAAGGTGAACCAATTGAACTTGAATATTTTGGTTAACCCATTATGTGACAACTTTTAAATTTCCCATTATTTGTCATTTTTTTTTTATCTTTTTTCAAATTAACCAAAAAACATCACAGCCCATAATGTTGAAAATTCATCTTTCATATTTGTTCCCATGCCAGAGAAATAATGTATCTCATAATAATGCTCTGCATCCATATGTATAATTTCTCTAGGCTTGTTGATATTATGGTAGTTGCGGGGGGTATCAACCTCCATGTGTAACCTCTGACTAGATTAGAATATTCTATAAGTTAGAGAAACCATAAAGAGATGTGTGGAAACCCTAGAAGACAAGTTGGCTCAATAAAATAATTAATATTAAAGTATTAGCCTCTAAGAGGAGAAGTCGGCCTAGACAAGTGACAAAGAGAACTATAAATAGATGTCACTTGATCTCATTTGGACACACAGTCACTCACAATCTCACACAAGTCAAGTGGTGCGCAAGTCTAGAGGAGGAGTGCAACTACAATGACTGCAGCTGGGTATTGGTCTTGGTTTATGGTTTTGGACTTTTTGCTTGGTGTGCTGCATTTGGATAAAGGTACGCTATCTCTTGGTTATCTGTTGGGTCTGGTACTGCTTCCAAAATTATTCTATCTTTCAAAGGTTACGATGCTCGGGGGTGGCTGCATGCCTATGGTTGGGTGACAATATTGTGATATTTTCTATGGTTAAATGAGCACATCTTAACAGGTTATGGGCCAACACCACCTTCAGGACAGTCTAACCGCTGGAAGTTAAAGTGGAATTTCTTTGTTAAGTTTATTGTGGCACCAGTTGCATCTACAACCAAGGTTTCTGATCTTGTAGTTGCAACAAACCATAACCTAACTTTCTGGGCACTTCAAGTGAGACGTTTGGCATAATTATTGGACATTCTAGTGCACCTTAGCCTAGCGCACCTCTTGGTACTCTCAGCTAACAAAAACATCAAGGTTGAATTTTTGGGTCAAAGTCAAAGTTTGAATGGTCAAGGTCAAAGTCAAATTTTTGACTGGTCAAAGTTGAAGTCAAAGATAGTCATGACTTACTCTATGAAGTCAGAGGACAAGCTAGGAGGAGCTCCAAACTTGAGAACATGTAAGACAAGGATTGATCTCATCCTTTCCAAGAACAAAGTTCTAGATATCATGAAGGGAAAGATCGTGGAACCATAGTTTCAAGTAGGAAAAGAAAATGAACCTCAGGATTTTGCAGTAGTGGAGAAGTTCAAGGACAATGACATCAATTCTATGAGTATCATTGTGGAATTTGTAAAATATCACTTGATACCCTACATATCCAATCTTGACTCATACAAAAATATGTATGATGCCCTAATTAATCTCTTTGCAGTCAAAAATATTGGACAAGTGATGAGTCTGAAGAATGAGATTAGTGACACAAAGATGACTAAGGATGACACTATAGCCTCATACTTTTTAATGATTTCCCTGTTGAGATATCAACTACAAGCCATTGAAGAAGTTATTACAGAAAAGGGAAATGTGAATATTTCACTTAATGGTCTCTCTAAATCATGGGATGCATTTGTTGCAAGCATGAACACAAGGAAGGATTTTCCAATGCGTGAAGAACTTTGGACTTGTTGCACACAGGAAGAGACAAGGATCAACTCAAAGGGAAGATCTCAAAAGGAAGAGGATGCTCAATCCTATGCAACAAAGTTCAAGAGACATGGAGGTAAGATAATATTTGGTTCAAGAAAGAAATTCAATCATAAGATAGATATGTCAAAGATACAATGTTATGGATGCCATGATTATGGCCACTACAAAAAGGATTTTCCTAAACTAGCAAATAAGATAAAGGAAATACACCATGCGTCAGCTACCAATGATGAAGAACCTTCAAAGAAATCCAAGCATGAAGAAATAAATTTCTTCTACTACTCAGCTCTTACATGATCCTTTGAATATGACATGTGGTTGATCGATAATGGAGCTTCAAGAAATATGACTAGTGATCGTGAAAATATCTCAAGCATGTAGGAAAAGGAAACCTCTCATAAAGTTGAACTTAGAGACAATAACTCCTATGCAATAAAAGGAATGGGAAAAGCTTCTATCAAAATGGAATCATGTAACAATGTTCATCTTAAAAATGTTTTATATGTTCCTGGTTTGAAAAAGAATTTAGTATATATTTCTTGCTTGGGAGACAGAGGAGATAGAATATCCTCTTTCGATGGAAAAGTTCGTGTATGGTCTAAAGAATCAAAAATACAATATGCTAGAGTCATTGGGATACATGAAGGAATATTGTATAAACTCCTAGGTCAGAATTCTCAAGCTCTTGTATGTGATGAACTCAATCCTAGTGAGTTATGGAATAGAAGGTATGCTCACCTTCATTATCAAGCATTTCTAGATCTAAAATCGATGGTTGTAGGCATACCAGAACTACAATCAGTACATGAATGTATTTGCAGAGGATGTGCACTTGGGAAGAATATTAAGAAGCCATTCCCAAGTAGTGAGAATCGATCCAAGGAGATATTGGATCTGATACACTCAGATGTATGTGGTCCTATGCCATTGAAGTCTCTAGGAGGCTCTCTTTACTATGTGACGTTCATAGATGAGTTGTCAAGAAAGACTTAGATGTACTTGATAAAGATGAAAGATGAAAGATGAAGTATTTGCAAAGTTCCAAGAATTCAAAGCTGAAGTGGAAAACTTGACAAATAAAAATATCAAAATACTAAAAGTTGATAATGGAGGAGAATACACCTCCAAGGAGCTTGTTTCCTTTTGTAACACAACCGAGATTAGGAGGGAGATAATTGTCCAACACAATCCTCAACAAAATGGTGTGGCAGAAATAAAGAACCGTTCCATTGAAGAATTTGTTAAGGCAATGATGAATGACCAGAATCTATCCATGTTTCTATGGGGATAAACAACTATGAAAGCCATATATATTCATAATACAAGTCCTCATCGTATATTGAAGAACATGACTCTAGAAGAATCCTTCTCTGAAAAGAATCCAAGTGTGGAACACTTAGGGATCTTTGGTCGTCGTGTCTATATCCATGTTCCCAAGGAAAAAAGGAGAAAGTTGGAACCATTAGGAAAGAAGGGAATATTCGTCAGATATAGTGATATATCAAAAGCATACAAAATATATGTCCCAAGTCAACAAAATATTGAAATCAGCAGAGATGTGACTGTTGATGAGAATATTTCCTTCAAGAAATCTATAGAAGACTCCATGGAATCCAATGATGAAGAAGAACATGCAGATCCCAAGGAAGAAAGTACATGTTCTCCAAAACATTCTAGTGAAGAACCAAACCAACCAATTGAAACTATAGAACTAGTTTTTGTACCCAAGAACATAAAACAACCAACATGGCTAGAATCCACCTTACAAGAAGAAGAAAGACATGAAGCTCCCAGTGGCACCTTCAGGGAGAGAAAGAGGCCCAAAACATTCTCTAGTTATGTGACACTCAAGAAAAGTCTTGTTAATGCAGAAACCTCCACCTTTGAGGAAGCAGTCGAGAAGAAAGAACAGAAGGAAGCTATGATGGAATAATATCAATCCATCATGAAAAATGATGTATGGGAAATTGTGTCTAGACTTGAAGGAAAGTTGGTAGTAACTTCAAAATGGGTTTACAATATAAATCATGTAGTAGATGGGAGTATCCATAGATACAAGACAATATTCGTGGCTAGAGGGTTCTCCCAGTAGGAGGGAGAATACTATGATGAGACATTTTCTCCAGTTGCTAGATATACCTCTATCAGATCCATCATATCTCTTGCAACATCCATGGGTTGGAGTCTACATCAGATGGATGTAAGGACCTCTTTTCTCAATGGATTAATTGATGAAGAAGTATACATAGAGAAACCTCAAGGTTTTGAGGTACATCTGAGAGAAACCCATGTATGCATATTAAAGAAGGCCTTGTATGGACTCAAGAAAGCTCCAAGACCTTAGTATGCATGAATTGACAATTACTTGAAGAGACTTGGATTTTCCAAGAGCTATGTTGATCCAAACCTTTATTACAAGGTTGTGAATGATGCACTTGTGATACTACTACTACTATATGTTGATGATTTATTTCTGATGGGTGCAGAGCCTCTCATTATTCAGTGTAAGAAGGAGCTAGAATTTGAATTCGATATTAAGGATCTTGGTCTCATGCATTATTATTTTGGACTAGAAGTTTGGAAGAAGCATGGTGAAATATTCCTAGGACAAGGAAAGTATGTTGTAAAGATCCTTCAGAAGTTCGGGATGGTGGATTTCAAATCCATGGCAACTCCCATGGTGATAGATATGAGGAAGATGAGAGACTTTGATTATGATCCGGTAGACTCATGCCTGTATCGAGATTTGATTAGCTCATTGATGTATTTTGTGAATACCTGGTCAGATATTTTCTTTGTTGTAAAAACGTTGAACCAATTACAAGTGGAACCTATACATGAGAATTGGATAGCTACAAAGCACATTTTGAGATATATTTGTGAGATGCTAAACTATGTTTTGAGATATACCTCAAATAGTGATGTACAACTGCATGGATTTACTGATTCAGATTGGGCAGGGAGTGCAGATGATACAAATAGCACTTCTGGTGTATGTTTTAGTTTGGGCTCTACTATGATATCATGGGATAGAAGGAAACAAAATTATGTGGCTCTAAGCACTGCAGAAGCAGAGTATATTGTAGCTTGTGATGATTGTGTAGATTTTAACCTTGTACAATATTTACTGCAAACATATTTTCAGTAAAAGAACAGAAAAGATACAATGGAAAATACAAACATTACATAGAGATTTTTCCCCTGGAAACCCAAACCGGGAAAACCATCATATTTTATATTCATTCATAGTTATACATTGTTTACAATATAATATACATATAGGAGCTAGTGGCATCCAAAACCCTAACCCAATGACCTGGATGTAACACCCCTCCTCCTTAGTGCAACTATGCTGATAATAGGTGCAAAATTTCTTTTTTTTTTTAGTGTGCGTGTGTGTAGAAGTAATAGACACCCTTGACTCTACGTCGCCCCCTAACACTAGCAGACTGAGCGCACATAAGTGTACGGCCCTGTACAACATTAGTTGAACAAGGACTACATTCTACCCTAGTCTCGAGGCCATTCCCTCGTGCAACTATAGATCAAATGCCATCTAGGTACCTTCTAAGATTAATCATTCTAGGGCCTTGTTGCGCAAGTCGGTTCTCAACTGGGATAACATGAACCAAATCAATAGTCATCAATTGTGATCATAAATATGATGTATGGCAAAATTTGTCCCTTGACGCAATAAGTAACATTTCATCCCTAACAATCTATCCTAAATTCAGTCGACGCAATAAGTGTATTTTACTTTATCATTCAATGCGTGATCTAACTTGTAATTTGATCGGCCATAAGCGTGAAC
>ML789703.1:574650-607526 GCA_009831015.1 Picea engelmannii | reverse complement strand
AGCACCCGTATACATGAATAGTAACGCATCATATCATCTGTCAATCACATCATAATCAAATATATAAGGTCCAACATCAAAAAGGGTCTAGATCACTTGCGAGCAAGTGTCCTCAAAGAATAAGTGGTCTCAGTGCGCCAGAGCGGGATGTTACACTGGATTAGTCAACAACCCTAATTCCTTAACCGAAAATAGAAAACCATCGGAAAAAAAACCATGTGCCGAAAAACCACCTAAATATGTGACACATTTCCCAAGGAAAATTTTTTTTTTCGGGGGCGTTGCACCCCCCTCTAACCCCCCTGCACACCCGAACAACTTGTACAGAAGAAATATGGCTTCATAAGCTGGTTTCTGGACTATTTGATCAGGTGATGGATTCGACTGTGATACGTTGTGATAATCAGAGTTGTGTGAAGCTTTTAGAGAACCCCATGTTCCATGACAGGCTGATGCACATTGAGATTAAGTATTGTTTTCTCCATGATAAAGTCCAGAAGGGAGAAGTGATTCTCTGATACATCTTCACTGATGAGCACACAATTGATATCTTGATGAAGCCTCTGTTAAATATAAATTTTTCATATTTGAGGGAAAAGCTGGGACTCGTGGAGATTTCTCCCTTGATTAAGAGGGAGTGTTGATGGGCATACATTCTCCCCATGGAGAATGGTCTAGGTCGATAGATTGTTGATGTGTATCATGCTAGTACAACTTAGATATGATGCTTCAACATCATGGTAGTACATCTTAGATATGATACATATGTCTTGAGACGCATCATGCTAGTACAAATTAGATATGATTGATTAGCATCATGTCAGTACAACTTAGAGATGATGCATATGTCTAAGTCACATCATGCTAGTACAACTTAGATATGATGCAGTAGCATCATGCTAGTACAACTTAGAGATGATGCAGGTGACTCACATCATGCCAATACAACTTGGAGATGGTGCATTAACACCATGCTAGTACGACTTAGAGGTAATGCACATCATGCCAGTACAACTTAGATATGATGCATTCACATCATGCTAGTATGGATTAGAGATGATGTAGACGATACTCAACATCATGCTAGTACAACTTAGATATGATGCATTCACATCATGCTAGTACGACTTAGATATGATACAGTGGAGAGGATGGTTCTTGTATCCATTGTGTGGCATTTAACATCTGTTAGGACAATCATTCTTCTAGGACATATGTCCAGATTAGAAGAATGGTCCTTGTATCACTCTGTTGAGTGAGTGATCTATTGGAAACACTCTGTTGAGTGCGCTACCTGACTTATTCAACATCATGGCCGATTACTTAGATGGAGTATGGCCTCGAGAGATGATGCAGTTGATGATATATTTTTTATGTTAGGATGCTATTAGATGATACTGATAGTGGTGATGTTTCTCATCAAATATCTTATGTGGCTATGATGATGCTACATGTTAATACATCCCTAGATAGGAGGGAGTGTTTATACTATGGTATTTGTGGGAGGTATCAACCTATATTCATTCATAACGATACATTTTTTACAATACAATATACATATAGGAGCCATCGACATCTAAAACCCTAACCCAATGGTCTCTATTAGTCAAAAACCATAATTCCTTAACTGGAAATAGAAAACCATCGAAAAAAAAAACATGTGTCGAAAAACCGCCCAACAATGGACACAAAAATTGAGGCAACACAAAAAACAAGGCAAAAATGAGACACTTTTCTTTGCATACAAGGGGTTACAAGGTTACATAGTCAACAATCTAGGGAAACGATGTCCATGGATCCTCTACACCAAGATAACTTCTCAGTGCTCACAGATTTTTTTAATGAATCTGCAACATTCTTCAAAGTGTCCACCTTCATCAACAATACTTTCTTTTCTTCAACCATGTCTCTCACAAAGTGATATTGAATATCAATATGCTTTGTCTTTGAATGATAATTCAGGTTCTTCGCCAGAAAAATTGCACTCTGACTATAAAAAACTATCCTTACAACTTCTTGTACCAACCCAATACCTGAACACAATCTTTGTAACCATATTGCTTCCTTACTTACATGAGTGGTTGCCATGTATTTAGCTTCTGTAGTTGAAAGTGCCACTACAACCTATCTTTTTATCATCCAACTTATCGCTCCTCCAAACAGGTTAAACACATACCCACTTGTAGATCTCCTACGATCCAAATCTCCATCCCAGTCTGCATCCACAAATCCATATATATCCACCACTCTATCCAATCCTGATCTTCCTTGGTATCACAATCCATAGCTAGCAATGCCACGCAAATAATTGAAAACCTTTTTTTACTGTTGTCCAATGCTCCTTCCCTGGTTTTGACATATGCCTTCTTAAAAATCCCACTGCATGTGCAATGTCCAGTCTAGTACAGACCATTGCATAGATCAAACTGCCAACTCCACTCACATATGGAACACGAGACATGTCCTCCTCATCTTCTTGTGTCTTGGGACACTGATCTGCATATAACTTTACAGCAATAGTAATAGGAACCTTGACCGGTTTACATTTCTGCATATTAAACCTTTACAATATTGTCTCGACATATTTTCTCTGATTTAACCTGAGTCTCTTTTTCCGATCTCTTTTAATTTCCATGCCCAAAATGAAATTTGAAGCATCGATATCCTTCATGTCAAATTTATAGGACAGCTGAGTTTTCACATCTTGGATAATCTCCTTGTTGTTTCCTATCAGCAACATGTCATCCACATACAAGACCAAATAAATCAAATGATCACCAATTAATATAAAATACACACAGTGATCTTCTTTTCTTCTTGTGAAACCAAGTCCTGGCATTAAGTATCAAATTTTTGATACCACATCCTTGGTGATTGTTTTAATCCATACAGGGACTTTTTGAGCTTGCATACCAACTCCTTCTTTCCCTTCACATCATAACCTGTTGGTTTCTTCATATAGATTTCTTCTTCCAGATCCCCATGTAGGAATGATGTATTCACATCCATCTGTTCTACTTCAAAATCAAATGAAACAATAGCAGATAACAAAAATCATATAGAGGTTAACTTGGCAACAGGAGAAAAAATCTCACCAAAATCAATTCCCTTAACCTGGGAATAACCCTTTTCTACTAACCGAGATTTGTATTTCTCCACTTTTCCTTCTACATTCATCTTACTTTTAAATACCCATTTTTTGCCAATGGGATTTCTTCCAGTTGGCAACTCCACTAGATCCCAAGCCTCATTCTTATCCAAGGCTTCCATTTCTTCATCCATGACATTTTTCCAGATATTTCCATCCTCTGAATCTACTTCCTCCCTGATAGTTCTAGGATCATTATTAGTAATAGACAAAGAAAAATTTAAACAAAAATAAGATGGAGTATACCTTTCTGGTAGCCTTCTTTCTCGAACTGATCTCCTCAATGCTAGAGTATGAGGATCTTCTTCTTCTTCTGATTCTTTTTCTTCTATATAGTTTGATTCATCATCCTTTAAATCAAACTCTATTTTCTCTGGTTCTTCCTTACTTGGTAGGACTTCTTGTTTAACAACATCCTTCATTTCTCTAAATACCACATCTTGTCTATACACTGCCTTCTTAGTTTCTAGGTTCCAAAACTTATAACCTTTAAGACCATCTTTATATCGAATAAAGATACACTTTTCAACCTTCTTATCTAGCTTACTCTTGTTTTCCTTTGGAACATGAACATATGCATCATAGCCAAATACCTTGAGATGTGTGAGAGAAGGTTTCTTACCAGTCCATACCTCTTTTGGAGTCTTGTCATCCAATGCTAATGAGGGTGATTTGTTGACCAGGTAACATGCAATACCCACTGCCTCTATCCAGAATTCTTGCCCTAACCCGACACCACTGAGCATGCACCTTGATTTTTCCATCAGTGTCCTGTTCATCCTTTCTGCTACTCCATTATGCTGAGGTGTATATGGAGTAGTCTTCTACCTTTCTATACCACACTTCTTACAAAATTCTTCAAATTCATTCCTGTAGAACTCTCCGCCATTATCTATCCTCAACACCTTAATTCTTTTCTCTGTTTGATTCTCAACAAGAGCCTTAAACTCTTCAAACATGTCAAAGACTTCAGATTTCTTCCTGGGGAAATATATCCAATTATTCCTCGAGAATTCATTTATAAATGAGACACTGTACACATATTTTCCCAATGATGGGACCGACACAGGTCCAAAAACATCACTTTGAAATAGCTGTAAAATTCCTTCTTCCCTCGTTGCACCAAAGGGGAATCTTACCCGATTTTTCTTCCCATATACACAATGTTCACATAAATCAAAATCTAGAGAGCAGTTAGACATACCTTCAGCCATACCTTCTTTCTTCTTCAACTCCAATATCATGAACAATGAAACTATTACACCCATCACTAATAGTGCTTCCTTGCAGCTTATACAGAGTTCTAAACCGAACTCCTTTCAACAACACCATTTCTCCTTGAACCATCCTGAAGGTTTCTGTTTCAAATATTGTTTTTACCCCTGCATCGCCCATTTGACTTACATAAATCAAATATATATCCAAACCTGGGATGTATAGACCACCAGATAATGTTCTAATCCTCCCATCTATTAGCCTCAATTTGACTTTTCCTCGTCCTATGATTCTTGTTGTCGAATCATCACCTAAGAAAACATTACCTCCATCATACCTTTCATATTCATAGAACCACTCCCTATGGGGAGTCATATGAAAGGATGCACCTAATTCAACCAACCATGCCTCATCATCTACATGTTTTCTTGAAGAATCCAAGTACACATCCCCTCCTTCTTCCTTGGAGGTATTTTCTTCTGTAGAAGGAGATTCTTCAGATCCCTTCTTTTTCTCAACTTTGGATCTACATTGCTTCTTGTAGTGCCCTTCTTTTCCACATCTCCAACATACCTTTACAAACTTTCCAGGAGATTTAGATCTACCCTTAGACTTAGATCTCCCACTTGAGAACTTAGATCTATTTCTTTCCTGGGAGCATCCTCTTGCAAATAATGTGTATGTGCTCCATCCTTCCATATTCTCCTGTCTAATATCCTTCGACAAAAAGGATGAGACCAATTCATCAAACTTCAAGGCAGTTGTATTACTACCTATGGCCATAATCAGACTATCCCACGAGTCTGGTAAAGAACACAATAAACTGATACACTTATCTTCATCTGAAATTTTAATCTTAACAAATACTAACTGACTTACCATAGTATTGAAAGCATTCAAATGCTCTCCCACCGAGTCTCCATCTCTCATCCTCAGATTATACAACTTATTTCTTAGGAATATTTTATTTACTAGGGACTTAGACTGATACAACTTCCTTAACTTATCCCATAAATCCTTATTTGTAGCTTCGTCTGACACATTCAGTAATACTGAATCTGAGAGACACAATCGGATTGTGCTCTTCGCCTTCCGATCTGAGAGACACGTTTGAATATAACACATACCCAACATCCATTGTGTGGCATTTAGCATCTATTAGGACAATAATTCGTCTAGGACGTATGTCCAGATTAGAAGAATGGTCCTTGTATCACTCTGTTGAGTGAGTGACTTATGCGAGACACTCTGTTGAGTGCACTACATGACTTATTCAATATCATGCCTGATTACTTAGATGGAGTATGGCCTCGAGAGATGATGCAATTGATGACATATTTTTGATGTACTGATGCTATCAAATGATACTGATAGTGGTGATGTTTTTCATGAGATATCCTGTGTGGATATTGTTGAAATATTTTAACTGCAAAGAGTATTTTATTTATTATTGATGTATTGTTCATTAGATCACTCCCCTTTTGTTGATTTATCATGTCAGACATTGTAAATGACCAAATCTCCTTTTGTGGATTGGTCAAACCCTAATTTTAATATGCAAAATGAGAAGTCGGCCCCCAGAATAAATTAAAGTGGTTCTAACCACCTAGAAGGAGAAGTCAGCCCTACCAGTGAAAAGACACTTCCTTTCAACACCTGCTAGATTGTATAAATAAAGGAGGCCAATGCCTTATTTGTTCACTCACTCATTCGATCATCCAGAGCACAAGTTTGGAGTTGCAGTTGGAGAATACAGAAGAGAGAGAGGCACATTACTTGGGAGAGGACTTTCTGTAGTGTTTGGTTTATTCTCTTGGCGTTGTATTGGATATCTATATTAAGGAAGTTTTTGTTGGGTTTTCTCCCCCATGAGGGTTTCCCAGGATAAATGATGTGTCTCTTGTGATTGTGTTTCTCTCAGTGATCCTATCTATGTTATGGTTATATATTAAATTTAAAAGAAACCTAATAATAGATTAAACTTTAATATGGCATCATAGCTCAACTGAAGACAACATCTTTCATAGGAAAAAGAAAAACGTCACTATTGTAGTACAAAGAAATTAGGGATTTTTATTGAAGAGGAATTTCAGCCCAAAAGTCATGTATAAAAGTGTGTCATAGCCCAAGGAACTATTTGGCACCTTCAACGCACCTTTTCAATGGATAGAACTCCCGGAAAGTGAACCCCAGTTTTCACTAGTACCAAAAGTACCAGAAAACCAGAAGCACTAGTCCAAAAATCCACTGGTCAAGTTTGAAGGGGAAAAAATTGTATTTTCTAAAATCTAACCACACCATGCTACTTTCCTCAGCCAAGTGCACTTCCTGGTAAGTTCAAAATTCAATTCTGAGAATTTTCATTTTTCGGTCATTTTCCTAACTCCAGGTAAAAGATATCTGCAAGCACTAAGCTTGTTGACAAGCTAGAAGGTGTGGAAAACTTTTGTGCCTGGAAGTATAGGATTGGAATCATACTTGAATATAATGATATAGAAATATTCACTAAAGAAGATGTACCAGAACCCGTTGATGCTGCAACTAAAGAAAAACACCAAAATGACACAATTAGGGCCAAAAGAATCATTGCAGATTCTATCAAAGATCACTTGATTCCTCAAGTGTATTCAAAGAAGAGTCCAAAACAAATGTTTGATTCCATAACCAGATTATATGAAGGAAATAACATAGATCAGAATATGAATCCAAGAACTCAACTCAAGAATACAAGGATGCAGAAAGGAGAAACAATCCAAGAATATTTCTCCAAAATATCACTATTCAAAGAACATCTAGAAGCAATTGAAGATAGTATAGACAAAGATGAACTCATAATGACGACCCTTAATGGTCTCACAAGACCTTGGTATGGATTCATCCAAGCTATTTGTGCCAGAAAGGAGAAACTACAATTTGACAGTCTTTGGGAAGAATGTGTTCAAGAATAATTAAGAGTAGCTAACTGAGAAGATTTGCTATCAAGAGATGAAGATCAAGCCCTAGCTACTCAAACTAAAGGAGGAAGAAATAATTCTTACTTCCAGAAATAAACTCATAAGGAGTCTCACCCCCAAAACCAATTCACACATAAAGAATCTCAACCAAGGAGATTCCAGAAGTTTTAGAAAGGACAAAGAAGAGAAAAAGATTTATCATCCTACCAATGTTACCATTGTGACAAGATGGGACATATTGCAAAACATTTTCCAGATAGATGAGAAGAATAAAAGAATAAAAAAAATAGGTACCATACCCATGCATTTGAATATGAAGAGCCACCCACAAAGATGATAAAAGAACGAATTGAAGACTATGTCTTAATCTCTTCCCTCTCAGCATCAATATCACCTAGTGAGGACACGTGGCTCATTGATAGTGGTGCTTCCAAGAACATGATAGGTCAAAGAGACATTCTCTCTTGCCTTTCAAAAAATAAGTTTCCTCATAAAGTTACACTTGGAGATGATTATCAATACCCTATCAAGGGAGTAGGAGAATCAAATTACAAGCTTGATTCAAGGACCCAATGAAGATGAAGGATGTACTATATGTACCAGGTTTGACAAAGAATCTATTCTCCATCTCATGTTTAGAAAATAAAGGATTCAAAGTTGCCTTCATAGATGGAGAATTCCTTATGTGGGCCAAAGGAAAAACCATGGAAGAAGCAATTGTTATTGGAAAAGAAGAAGGTGGCTTGTATAAGCTAAAGGGTCACTCAGAAGAAACCATGACCCACTCCATTGAGAATCCATGTGAAATTTGGCATAGAATATTATCCCACATCAACTACAAGGCATTACCTTATGTAAGAAAGGAAGTGACATGTCTACCAGAACTCAAGGTTGACCATGAAGGTGTGTGCAATGGATGTGCACAAGGAAAGAACATCAAGAACCCTTTTCCGAAGAGAGACAGTAAAGCAGAAGGAGTCCTAGAGCTCATTCCCTCAAATGTGTGTGGCCCAATTCCATCATCCTCCATCAGTGGGTATGTATACTATGTATCTTGTATTTATGACTATTCTCGTAAAACCTGGGTTTACTTTTTGAAATTAAAAGATGAAGTGTTCAGTAAATTCAAGGAATTCAAAGCCTTGATAGAGAATCTTTTTGAAAAAAATATCAAGATACTCAGGTCAGATAATGGAGGAGAATACACCTCAAAAGAGTTTTCAAATTGTTGCAAAGATGTCGGGATCAAGAGGGAGATCACCACTCCCTATAATCCTCAACAAAACGGTGTATAAGAAAGAAAGAACAGAACTATAATGGAATCAGTGAAGACCATGATCCATGATCAAGATATTCCAATGCGCTTATGGGAAGAAGCAACAAAAAAAACAGTATATGTACAAAACAGATTGTCCCATAGTGAACTTGGGTTCAACACCCCTGAAGAGATGTTTTCCGGAAAGAAGCCAAAAGTAAGCCATCTGAAAATATTTGGCTGCCTAGTATTTGTACATATTCCAAAAGAGAAGAGAACCAAGTTGGACCCTTTAGGAAGGAAGGGAATATTTGTTGGATACTGTGAGGTCTCCAAGGACTTCAGAGTTTATATACCAGGTTACCATCATATTGAGATCAGAAGGGATGTAACCTTTGATGAAGATGCAACACTCAAGAAATCAAGAAGATGCCAACTTGAAGAAGTATATGTAGAGGAACCTATAGCCCCCAGAGCTGCAGAACCAGTGAGGGAAGTCATAGCTTCCCCTGATGAGGAGATTCTAGAAGACCATGAAATAATAGAATCTCAAGAACCTCCACAGATGACTATCTCCCACAAGAGAAATACATCCTGGGAAAGGGAACTTATTCAAGATGGAGAGAAGTATGGTGTCCCCGAAGGAAACATGAGACAAGTGAATAAACCTAAGCCATTCTCCAATTATACGGATTTGATGTGTGATCTCTTAGAGAAGGAGCCTACCTGCTTTCAAGAATCCATTCAAAAGGAAGAATGGGAAGATGCCATGAAAGAAGAATACCAATCCATCATAAATAATGATGTATGGGAAATATTTCCCAGACCGAAGAGCAAGGATGTGGTATCTTCCAAATGGATTTTCAAAATAAAACATGCTGCTAATGGAACTATTGAAAAATATTAAGAAAGGTTTGTTGCTCGTGGATTTTCTCAAAAGGAAGGCATTGATTATGAAGATATGTTTGCTCCTGTAGCCAGATACACTTCAATCAGAACCATCATAGCCCTTACAGCTAAGATGAAGTGGAAGTTACACTTGATGGATGTGAAAACATCCTTCTTGAATGGTGTCATTAAAGAAGAAGTGTATATAGAAGAACCTCAAGGATTTGAAGTTGAATATAGGAAGACTCATGTCTGCAAGTTGAGGAAGGCTCTGTGCGGATTGAAGAAAGCTCCTAGAGCTTGATATGGAAGGATTGATAGTTTTCTGACGAGCTTGAGCTTTACCAAGAGTAAAGATGATCCTAACCTTTACTTCAAGGTTATGAATGATGTGCCTGTTATATTACTGATGTATGTGGATGACTTATTCTTAACTTTAGAAGAAAATCTCATCACTGATTGTAAGAAAAAGCTTGTTGGCCTAATGCACTATTTATTAGGTCTTGAGGTCTGGCAGAGCCCAAAGAGGATATTCCTCAACCAAGGGAAGTATGCAGTTGAAATACTGAAGAGATTTGATATGTTGGAGTGCAAGTCCATGAATACACCCATGGAAACAAATTTGAATCTCCTAGCTGTCACCTCGTCAGAATTGATTGATGCTATTCTATATAGATAGATCATTGGATCATTGATGTATCTAAAAAACACCAGGCCAGATATATGTTTTTCTCTGAACACCTTGAGTTAGCTTCTGGTAGAGCCCAGACGTGTTCACCTAACTGTTGCAAAACATGTGATGAGGTACCTTAAGGGTACATTCGATTATGGTCTCAATTATGATGGAGACCATGACTTCAGACTAACTGGTTATACTTATTCACATTGGGTTGGAAGTGTCTCTGATAGAAAGAGAACTTAAGGATGTTGTTTTAGTATGGGGTCAACCATGATATCATGGAAAATTAGGAATAAATCAAGCATTTCTATCAACACAGCAGAAGCAGAATATATTGTTGCATGTTTTGCCAATTGTGAATCCATATGGCTTCGGAAGTTGTTGACAGGTCTATTCGATCTAGAGATGGAAGAAACCATGATCCTGTGTGATAAACAGAGCTACATAAAGCTGACAGAGAACCATGTCTTCCATGACAAGTCAAAACACATAGAGATCTGATATCATTACATCAGTGATATGGTGCAGAGAGGAGCCATAAATATCTAATATGTTAGCACAGATGAACATGTTGTTGATGTGTTGACCAAGCCTCTATCTCATGTAAAGTTTGAGCACTTTCGAGATAAGATTGGTGTAGTCTGTAAGGACCTCCCTCGAAAGGGGGAGTAGTGTTGTGTTGCCATCCTAGTGTTGTGATTCCAACCTCGTGTTGATGATGTGCAATCCTCATGTTGTGATCATGTGCTAGCCCCATGTTGTGATCATGTGCCAACCTCATGTTGTGATGATGTTTCCAGCCTCATTTTGTGATGGTGTGCCAGCCTTGTGTTGTGATGATGTTTCCAGCCTTGTGCTGTGATGATGATGTTTCCAGCCTCGTGTTTGGATGATGTGTTTCCAGCCTCGTGATGTGATGATGTGTTGCCAACCTCGAGATGTGATGATGTGTTTCCAACCTTGTGCTTTGATGATGTGTTTCCAATCTTGTGTCGTGATGCCAACTTCGTGTTGATGATGTTGTGTTGCCAGTCTTGTACTGTGATGCCAGCTTCATGTTGATGATATTGTGTAGCCATCTTCGTGTTGTGATGCCAACTTCTTTTTGAAGACTCTCAACCTAGTGCTGATGTTGATGATGCTCCAGCATTTGTGCTATGTTGTTGATGATATTTATGATGAGAAAAAATTCTGATGATTTATAGATACGCCAGTCAGTGTTCCATTGTTCATGATGTTTCCCTCTCTCTTGCCTGATGTTGTTGTAGAATACCCTTCTTGTTAAGGGGGAGTGTTGAAATATTGTAGCTGCAAAGAGCATTCTATTTATTATTGATTTATTATTCATTAGATCAATCCCCTTTTGTGGATTGATCATGTCGGGCATTGTAAATGACCAAATCCCCTTTTGCGGATTGGTCAAACCCTAATTGTAATATGCAAAATGAGAAGTCGGACCCCAGAATAAATTAAAGTGGTTCTAACCACCCAGAAGGAGAAGTTGGCCATGCCAGTGAAAAGACACTTCCTTTCAACACCTTCCAGATTGTATAAATAAAGGAGGCCAGCGCCTCATTTGTTCACTCACTTATTCGATCATCCATAATGAAAGTTTGGAGCTGCAGTTGGAGAGGAAGGAAGAGAGAGAGGTTCATTACTTGGGAGGGGACTTTATGTAGTGTTTGGTTTATTCTCTTGGCATTGTATTGGCTATCTATATTAAGGAATTTTTTGTTTGGTTTTCTCCCCCATGAGGGTTTCCCGAGATAAATGATGTGTCTCTTGTGATTGTGTTTCTCTCAGTGATCCTATATATGCTATGGTTATCTAGTAAATTTAAAAGAAACCTAATAATATCTTAGGAATATTTTATTTACTAGGGACTTCAACTGATACAACTTCCCTAACTTATCCCATAAATCCTTGGTTGTAGCTTCCTCTGACACATTCAGTAATACTGAATCTAAGAGGCATAGTCAGATTTTTCTCTTCATCTTCATATCTGAGAGACACCTTTGAATATAACACATACCCAACATCCATTGTGTGGCATTTAGCATCTATTAGGACAATCATTCTTCTAGGATGTATGTCCAGATTAGAAGAATGGTCCTTGTATCACTCTGTTGAGTGAGTGACTTATGCGAGACACTTTGTTGAGTGCACTACATGACTTATTCAACATCATGCCCAATTACTCAAATGGAGTATGGCCTTGAGAGATGATGCAGATGATGATATATTTTTTATGTAAGGATGCTATCAGATGATACTGATAGTGGTGATGTTGTTCATGAGATAACCTGTGTGGATATGATGATGCTACATGTAATACCTCCCTAGCTAGGAGGGAGTGTTGATATTATGGTAGTTGCGGGAGGTATCAACCTCCATGTGTAACCTTTGACTAGATTAGAATATTCTGAAAGCTAGAGAAACCCTAAACAGATGTGTAGAAATCCTAGAAGACAAGTCGGCTCAATAAAAGAATTAATATTAAAGTATTATCCTCTAAAAGGAAAAGTCGGATTAGACAGGTGACAAATATCACTATAAATAGAGGGTGCTTGAACTCATTTGGAAACACACTCACTCACAAGCTCACACAAGTCAAGTGGTACTCAAGTCTAGAGGAGGAGTGCAACTGCAATGACTACAGCTGGGTATTGGTCTTGGTTTATGGTTTTTCACTTTCTTCTTGGTGTTCTACCATTGGATAAATGTGCGCTATCTCTTGGTTATCTATTGGGTATGGTACTTCTTCCGGAATTATTCTATATGTCAAAGCTTACGGTGCTCGGGGGTGGATGTGTATCTATGGTTGGGTGACAATATTGTGATGTTGTCCAAGGTTAAACAAGAACATATTAACAAGTCGCGCATCTTGGAAGATGGTCCATGCTTGCACCATTAAAAAAATCCCATGAGATATTGTTTACTAGCTATGGCATGATAGGAGTTTGCTTTTTAGGTGCTTTTGGAGACATTTTAAATTCACACTCCTGTTTATAAATAAAACCCACCATGTTGAAGGAAAATCTCCCTGCGGACAGGTAGATCTCCTCAAAGAGATAGATTCTTAACTCTAAGATAGAAAGTGCTTATCATGGTCATTGAATTCCTTTTATATCTAGGTGGACTAGTGTGTGAGAAGGAAGGAGAAGAGGAGTACCTTTAATCAGTGTTTTTCCTTGCACACTCTGAGTTGAGCTCCAATCTTTCGCTCCTCGATGAATCCTGTAGACAAACAAAGTATGACCACTTCCTACTCTATCAAGGTTAGCCCTAAATAGATCTATCTGCTAAAGAGACAAATTCATGTGATATTGAACATGAATTAGAAAGGAACAGGCCAAGCGAATCATATTAATGAGGACAAAACATTACTTACAGCAGTAGATGGATTGTAGCAGTTCTGCCAAGTCCTCCTTGTCTAAGCCTTGCTCAAAAGATTCATGATTAGAACGATGATAGCTTCACCATGTGTTTCCTATGAGATCATAGGTTTCTTTCCTTCAATTGCTTCTCCATTCTAGCACCACTTATGAGATCATAAGTCTGGTATAATTCTCCATTTCCATCCCCCTTTTCACCATGAGAAAACTTGCTTATATAGCCTTAGAGAGGCTCAACCAATTGAGATATTCTTGGGGTAAGTTGAGGATTTTCCTCCTTCAGTTAAGGATCATCCCTAAGATCATGGCTGGACTAGGGATTCGAATCCAAATACCTTCCAAGAATGAAAGGATCCTTCCCCCATTCATCTCAACAACTTAACTATTGCCCAAAATAGGCATCGCTCCCTCAAAAGGGGCATCAGAGCGTTGTAGCGCTCCCCTGTAGGCTTAAGGGGGGCGCTATCACTCCCTAAACACACCAACGCTCCCCCATAAGGGCCAAAATATCTTTATATCACTCCCAGACAGTGTAAGGGGGGGCGCCAGCACTCCCAAGAGAGGTATAGGGGAGCGCTCTCCTCCAAAAATTGAGTTTTTTGGGTGTTTTCAGATGGAAAAAGGCTCATGAACTCAGTTAACCTTTCCTCCTCTTCCAAATCAAGTGTTTGATGTGTATCAAGTGTCTTATTGATGTCATTATAGACACGACATAGGCATCATGACAGTATGCTTTCCTCGACACTTGCGACATTTGTGAGCAAAATGTGACACTTGCGACACTTGTAATGACGAAACTTGTGACACTATCGAAGTGAGTAATTTTGACTTGTAACAGATTGCCCCCCAAAGTATGAAGTTAGAAGATGAGAACTGATAACTGAAATTCTTTGTAGACTTTCAAGCAAGGGTATAGACGCAGAGAACCTGACAGAAGCTACACACAAACATCTGACAATTATTATGACATGTTTCAAACCCAAGGCAGGAATACCTATGCTTGGGTGATCAAGATTTGCAAGATATGGCCGCCATTAAATACATTGCGGATCCATAATGGTATTGATAAAAGGTATAGCCACCAAAAATACACTGTGGATCTATACTCCTATGACCTGAACTGCTCGTAGCCACAAAGAATACACAGTGGATCTATGAGATGACAATACATAGCCACGACCAATACAAAGTGGATCTATGTAACAGTATATGTGTCATCGTTCAAGAGAAACTCTGTCGCAACCTAGGCAAAGTACATATCAGAGTGATCACTCAACCCAGGGTCTTCTTACCGATCCCAATGTAGTACGAATCTAACCATGTGAATAGATGTCTTGATGTCGAACATGGCAGAAACCACTTGATTACCGGTCAATGATGTAAACCATTAACAAGTGCGAGGGAAATCACCATTAATGTCAATGATTCCCAAGGTACCCTAGTACATTCCAACGAATGTGAATGGATGAACTGAAGTCAAACATCTGTGAAATCATCCGATCATAGGTCAATGATGTAAACCCACTGTCGAACGTGAGGAGGCCTGCCATTGAGGCATGCAGGTCCCAAAGTACTAATTGGTTTCTAAATATAGTTCCTGGATAGTGTGTTGAAGTCGACAGGAATAGACTCGTCGAAGGAGGTCCTTGATGTATCCCCCATCAACGACATGAAACGGACACAGAGATGTAATTGGTAGATCAAATGAACATGGACTGACACGGGTATTGAGACAAGATATTTGTGATGGCTGACTCTCGAGGTGGATACTTCCCTTGAACACTAAGGCACAACAGTAAAAACATGACATGGACCAAAACTTGACAATGCAGTAGATGTTGTGACTTACGTCGGGTGACACAAAGGAGTAAAAGAAACTCAAAGGATTGGCTCAGTGCAGAGGTTCAACAGATTAAGATGTGCGCAAAGACAAAGTGCCGTGTTCAAGGGCGACTCTAAGAGTTACTGATAATGTTCTAAAAAAAAAACTACTTGGCTTGTTTCCTTCAATTTTTCCCCCCGTCCAGATAGACGAGTACCTCTTTTTAATTTAACGAGCTCAAGGAAGATAACACATGCTCGATAAAACTCACCTTCGGTAAGTTCCTCTTCCTTTTGTTTAATGAACTGGAAGAAGTAAGGGTTCGATCCCTTATGGTCCTATCAATGTTTGTTTTAATGAGTCCAAAGACAGAAAACTCGAAGGTTTTTCATGATTATAGAGTCTGGAAAAACACTTAAAAGAGAACTCTCTCAGTTCCTTTTTCGTAAAGTAGTCGGATGAGACCGAAAAAGAGATAAACTATCGCTCAACAGACGTTTTCTTCAAATACTTTAGCGAACGTGAAGAGAACAAGGTCGCTCGGTAATCTTTTCATGTTTAGAGAGTCTGAAAAGAACTTAAAGATGACTCCAATGTTGACCTTTTTCGTAATGTTAGTCTCGCGAGGCCGAAAAAGAGATAAATTATCACTCGAAATATTCCCTTTCAAACCTTTTAACGAGTGGGAAAGGAAGGAAGATCACTCGACAATATTTTCCTGTTTAGAGAGTCTGAAAAGGGCTTAAAGGAGACTCCATGGGGTTTCCTTTTTCGTGTATCCATACGGGTCCGAAAAAAGAGATAAAAGCCTACCCGGATGCATTCTCATGTATTTACGAGCATGCGAAAGAACAAAGACTAAGCTCGGTATGCCCCCAGCTTGAGAGCTAGTGGCCTAACTCTAGAAAGATCATCAAAGGCTGGAGACATGCCCTCCAAGCTTCAGTTCATTCACCGACTTTGAGGTCGTCACCAATTTCTCTAGTAGATGAGAAAAAGGAGAAGGGTGGATGAAAAGAAGGTTCAAGAGAGGTGACTGTTTCATTTTTTAACGAGCTTGACACAAGAAAAGAACTATGATCGAGACCTCTGTTTCATTTTTTAACGAGCTTTCCACAGAGAAGGGAAACTATGCCCATAGCTTCTTCTTGATCATGGCTTCCAAGAGGATAATGCTCTGGAAGGATACCATGTCAAGGGACAAAACGTGGTCATGGCCTCCAGGAGATCTTTGCTGGATGGAAGATAATCACTCGAGAAGGAACACATGGCGGGGGTCGCGATAGGGGTAAGGAGATCAGGCTCTAATAACCCTACCGAAGAAATCACCATATCCACTACCGTATCCAAATCATTGGAAGTTGAAAACATGGGAGACGATATAAAATCGACATCAGGAAGGGAGATAGACTGTATATCTGCCTTAATTTCTTCATGAGGGGGAAGAAAAGAAGATCGATGATGGTTATTATCCCGAGGTAACTTTTCAATGCGAAGCATTTCCAGAATAGATTCATTCGAAGGAAAAGTTGGGGAAATGTAGTCAATCACAGATGATAAGGAACTCAACCGTGATTGCATCGATGAAACGTCAGGCGCCAATAGATGTTGTTCATCTGACGAGGGAGAAGCGGATTGAGTAGAAACGTATGACGTTTCGGCTGGGCTAAGTGGCACGGTGTCACTTAGTGCATCGCATTCCAACTGGTGAGGTACAATCCAAGGGTCAGATGATTCCAAAGATTGATAAGCCACAGTCGAAATCATATCGATGGTGGAAATATGATGTGTAGTCGGTGGAAGTGGTGTAGGGAAGGCACCCATGAGGCTAGAATATTTCAGTAAGCCAACACCAATGCTTTCATACGTGATCTTGTGGTCTCCCAAGAAAGGAATATTGTTGGTAGCAGGAGTGCGAGCATCGAGTGTGTAGAAATCCAACTAATCAACAGTGACAATTTTTCCCTGATGAGGAAATTGTACACACCAAAAAACCGATGAGGCAACGAAAGTCATAGCATAAAACTAACTTCTTCCATGTAACAAGTTGTAATCGAGGGGAGCATCAACCACCTCGACATCAACAGTAACAGTTTTTCCACCCAATTGGATGGGCAAGGACTGTAAAATCCCATGGGGATGAAAACCTCACCCATCGAAGGCGCATAACATCGTTGGGGATTTGTTGGGTGTTGGTGATTTTAAACCTTTCCAACACACTAAAGACATAGCACAAGTTGAGGCTCCCTCATCCAGAATAGTTCGGTGGATTTGTTGATTGTGAACAACAACATCAACTTGGAAAGCAAGTTGGTGGGAGAGTCGAGACACATAATTATCCAGGTTAAACATGATATGGTTGGACGACTCAAGATCGACAGCACCAAGGGCGGCCAAGAGCGTTTTACTTTGACTGGGGCAGTGTTGTAAAACTTCTAACGCAGACATAGCACATGGTGCTTGAGCCAAATCTTCAACAATGTTGTAGTTCTTGGCAGCACGTGAACTAGGATTAAAGGTAGCTTTGAGGATAGTGCTCTTAGGAGGGCATAAGATAGAGTTTAATGTGGGTTTCTCAATCTAAAGTGGTCCAGACGGAGGATTAACCAATGGAAGACTAGCAGAGGACGATGATGGATCCGGTAAATTACCGGTACCGTTAGTGTCTTTTCCTTTATCAGGGTTACCTGGTGTGTTGTATGCCTTAGAGAGAGTGGTAAAATTGATCCCATTAAACATATAAATATGTGCACTCTATGAGGCCTCATCATGAGGATCGCTAGAACTTCCCCCAGGCAAGGGGGTTGAGCAACAATGGATTGCTGCTGTGGAAAAGGCTGAGTAAGCACAGTGGGTTGTGACTTTCCTTGGAAAATTTTGGCCACTTCATCGCGATGTGGACAATCTCGGGTGTAGTGATCATCACCACAAATGAGACACGAGAATTTCATCTTCCGTTGTGTTGGCTTTTCGGCAGCAGGTGTTTGATTTTTTGTTTGTTCATTATTATTTTTTGATTTATTATTTGTCTTCTTCTTACCTCCAGATTGTTGTGAAGGGGCAGATTGAACCGCATTCACCTCAGAGATCTTAGTTTGGGGGGAGGTAGAGGAGAGTGTGAGCGATTGGGAAACAGACTGAGTTTTGACGGAGCCGATAACACCATCATCATGAGATGAGGATGATGGTTTAGATGGATCTGTATTATTAAGAATCTAGCTCTTTGAGGAGATCTACCTGTCTGCAGGGAGATTTTCTTTCAACAGAAAGTGCTTATCATGGTCACTAACTTTCTTTTAGATCTAGGTGGACTAGTTTATGAGAAGGAAGGATAAGAGGAGTACCTTTAATCAATGTTTGTCCCTTCACGCTCTGAGTTGAGCTCCAATCTTTCGCTCCTCGATGAATCCTGTAGACAAACAAAGTACGACCACTTCCTACTCTATCAAGGTTAGCCCTAAATAGATCTATCTGCTAAAGAGAAAAATTCATGTGATATTGAACACGAATTAGAAAGAAACATGCCAAGCGAATCATATTAATGAGGACAAAACATTACTTACAGCAGTAGATGGATTGCAGCAGTTCTGCCAAGTCCTCCTTGTCTAACCCTTGCTCAAAAGATTCACGATCAGAACGATGATAGCTTCACCATGTGTTTCCTATGAGATCATAGGTTTCTTGCCTTCAATTTCTTCTCCATTCCATCATCACTTATGAGATCATAAGTCTGGTATAATTCTCCATTTCCATCCCCCTTTTCACCATGAGAAAGCTTGCTTATATAGCCTTAGAGAGGCTCAACCAATTGAGATATTCTTGGGGTAAGTTGAGGATTTTCCTCCTTCATTTAAATATCATCCCTAAGATCATGGCTGGACTAGCGATTCAAATCCAACTGCCTTTCGAGAATGAAAGGATCCTTCCCCCATTCATCTCAATAACTTAACTACTGCCCAGAATAGGCAGCGCTCCCTCAAAAGGGGCATCAGAGAACTGTAGCGCTCCCCAGTAGGCTTAAGGGAGGTGCCAACACTCCCTAAACACACCAGCTCTCCCCTAGAAGGGATAAAAGAGCTTTATAGCACTCTCAGACAGTGTAAGGGGGGGTGCCAGCACTCCCAAGAGAGGTATAGGGGAGAGCTCTCCTCCAAAAATTGAGTTTTTTGGGTGTTTTTAGATGGCAAAAGGTTCATGAACTCGGTTAACCTTTCCTCCTCTTCCAAATCAAGTGTTTTATGTGTATCAAGTGTCTTCTTGATGTCATTATAGACACGACATAGGCATCATGACAGTATGCTTTCCTTGACACTTGCGACACTTGTGAGCAAAATGCGACACTTGCAAACCTTGTAATGACGACACTTGCGACACTATCGAAGTGAGTAATTTTGACGTGTAACACACCAAGACCTCCTTAGTAATGAAACAATTATAAAATATACACAGGTTTTTGGCCCACCATATGAAATATACAAAGATTCAAGAGAGGGATATGAACTCCTTTAAATATTTTGACTCCATACATGAAGCAAACCATTCTTTTGTACAAAATACCAAAATTTTAACTGTTAATTTAAAAAAGGAGGCAATATACCCCCAGACCCAATGAGCATAACAACAAAGAACAAAAATATGGGAGGCCATCTCCTCGCTTGACCTACACATTGTGCACCGACTTGGAACTATCCAACCCCTATGCAGACCAATTTCCAATGTTAGCAATTTGTTCTCTAGCGCCAGCCACAACATAATTTGCATCTTTCATGGGAAATGAAACTTCCAAATAAGGGGCCATGACCACTTATTTGCACCATTAAACTCTGTCTCAGCCAATTCTAGATATCCTAATTTCACAAAATAGTTACCAGATAAGGAATTGCGCACCCGACACAAATAATCATGCTTTTCATCATTAAGAGTGATAACATTTTCTTTAATATTTATAGTGAAATTGACCCATGATTCCATGTGGAATTCTACTAAACCAAGTTCCTATTCTCCATGCCAATAGGAATTGCCTGTAGCATCCCTCAAAAGTGCACAAGCACCTCTCAAAGTATAAATACCCAAATTTTGAAGATGATGAACTAGTTCCTCTGATAATTTATGCACCCTTGTTGCACCAACTCAAGGGTCCTCGCCAATACATATCTTTCTACCACTGCCAATTTTCCACACAACCCAATATCCAATCAACGAGAAAGAATAAACCATCGTTTTTTAAACTATCAAACTATTTAAAACCAATTTTCGCGGTTTATGCATCCATTCTTCAAATGTTGAGCATGCTAGATATTTTGCTGACATTAATTTCCCCCACAACATCTGATTATGAATTAGTCTCCAAAGGATTTTTCAACCAAAGCCTTATTAAATCTAAACAATTTTTTTATCCCCCACCCTCCAAATTCTTTTGGCATTCCAATTTCTTCTGTCTCACCAATGAGATACCATCGACCTCCTTTTTACTTGACCACAAAACATTGAAACAAATTTTTCTGATTTTAGATAAAATCCCTTTTGGGATTTTAGCGATTGATACCCAAAACAATGAAATAATACACAACACATATTTTATTAGAACCAAAAACCCCCCACACGAAAAACCATATGTTGACCCACATTTTAATTTGAACCTGAATTTTCTTTACGAGCCACATCCAATCTCTGAAGGAATAAGAATATGGCATTAAATGAAAACCCAAGTATTTAAAACTGGCTTTTATTTTTATTTGCATATATGGGAAGGTTGACCTCAATTGGGACTTAAGATCTTTGCTGAGAGCATGAGTTCTCATTGAGTATTTCTCTCGATTTATCTCCATTCCTGTAGCTTGACAATAAAGACTCAGTATACCTCTTAAATCTTCAAACTCCTTTTGAGATCCTACACCAAAAATAATAACATCAACAACAAATAAGATATAAGTTAAAAAAGTGTTTCATAAATTTGCAAACCTTTGAATCTTCCATTGATTTTTTTATTTTGGATGAGCTTACTCAATCCCTCAACCATGATTAGGAAGAGAAAATGAGAAAATGGACACCCTTTCCAGAGACCTCTTGAATATTGAAAAAACTTTGAAGGAGAGCCATTAATTATGATTGCAAAAGAGGCAGTTGAGATACAACTCATTATCCAACTCACTAAATGAAGATTCATGCCCATTTGGATTAATGTAAGATGCATAAAAATCCAAATTACTTTATCATATGCTTTGGAGAGATCAATTTTCATAGCAAAGGATGGGATATTTCGGGTCTTGATAGTATGTAGAGATTCCTTAGGAAAATAGACTACATCATGGATTTGTATTTTAAACAGAAAATTGAATTGATACTACAAAATTATATCAGTAAGTTTGGATTTAGTCTGTTGGAAATGATCTTGATTATCAATTTATAGATCAAATTACAACATAGTATTGGGATAAAATAATTAAAGGACTTGGCCTCTTGTTTCTTGGGAATGAGAGCAAGGAAGGTTCTGTTAAAAGAGCCTAAAATTTTACTGGAGAACTATTGTAGTGTCCCCAAGGCCGAGCCCCGTTGCAAACCATGTTCTGAAAGAAATTGTAATTATATTTTATAGGTTGGTGAGCCAAGTTTTTATAACCTAGAGGCTTATGTGTTTGTTAGGCTAGGGAGCCTGTTGTTGTATATGTAATCATGCAGAACAATTAATAAAATATAAACACCACCAGGTGCAGACCGACCACGATGAATGAGTGAAGGGGGACTAAGCATCCACAGAGTGGGCAAGGAATTAGGGGCTGGAAGGTGGAAAAGGGGCTAAGTGTTGAGCCTAGGGGCTAAGCCTAGGGGGCTTAAGCCTGGGAATAATATTTTAATATTATGCCAAAAAGACATGTGCATTTTATGTTTTATCCTAGGTTTTGGCAAGGGAGGACGTACAAGGGAGATGCATGCTGGTGGAACGCATGCAGTTCCATGGGTGACAAGTGTCAAACCTGACGCATGCGAATAAACGGACAGGGTGAGCCATGAGAAGGGTTCCTCCTCCATTCTACCCGAGGGTCTGAATGCGTACGGAGCCCGGGATAGTACAACCAACCTGACTTCTATAGAGAACATTCGGGCGTCCCTATGATTTGAAAAAGTCTGTGTCTAGCTCTGAGAAAACCCGTGTGTATATTCCCTGTTCTGAGGCCGTGACCCTGAACCATTTTGCCATTGCTGAGCTTGTTTGAGGGGCCATGTTTGTATTTCCAGTTAGCTATGGTGACCACGCAGAGCTGGACTGTGCGTGGCTTGATGACCAGCGTGAGTTGTGATTGAGCCTATGTGGGATCTCTCTCTAGGTGAGGGAGGTGGATGTTGTTGGAAGAGGTTCTTCTAGAGAGTGTCCAGTACCAGCTTCAGGCTCTGAGACTTCCTGATCCGGCCTGTTGCCGAGACCCAGAGAGGGAGGTTAGCACCAATGGACTGTGCTTGTGAAGGTGTATACTCCCGGGCAAAACAGGCATGTGGGGAATGAGAGTCTGGTAGTAGTGGGCGTAAGGTAGCATCCTGGGAAGAATCCTTCCTGATTTTCTTTGTTGTTTTCCCTGTCACTTTAGCCTAGCCTAGGATTCCTTGCCTTGGGGTGGAGCTTAGTCCCAGCTCGGGGGTGACCCACTGCTAAGCTGATGAGCAGTGCGGTCAAGGATGGGAGGTTCGTGGAAGGCCTGCACTTGGTTGGTGGAATCTATCACTGTTAAAAGATAAGTATCTGATTATGCCTTAATCATGTTTTGCATGACTGTGTTGCTTATGTTATCATGATTTCTGCTGTGTATATGAATTAATATGAAAAGATAATTGCTTGTTGATTATAGCAGTAAATAAGATGTTTTACTCTGAGCTTAAATGTGATTAATTGTTTTAAATGCATGTGGATTATGTATAGAGTGGTGCTAAAGTTTCCTTTTATAGAGATTAAGCCTTAGTAGCAAAAAAAGGTTTGCTACAACTATGATTCTTGAACCACCTTAAGAATATCTGCCTTGAGCATATCGAAGAAACCTACAATAATTCCACTGTTAAACCATTAGGGACTAGACTCTTTATTTTTTGGAAAGTAGTAAGGGTATTGAGAAACTCTTCTTATGAGATCCGAGCAAGAAGGTAGTCATTCATCTCCTCTAAGAATGCTCTAGGAAAGAGGTCAATAACTTTGATAATTTCTACTATAGGACATACCCTAAGTTTCTTAAAAAGAGAAGAAAACAAAATTGTGCTTGCCTGCACAATTTTGTTATGAGTAGTCCTGACCACTATGGTCCCTAATTTCAGAAATGGTGTTCAGATTCTTTTGACATTGGGCATATCTGTGGAAATAATTAGTATTTTTGTGACCTTTAAGCCAAACGACTCGACTCTTTTGATGCAACTTTGACTCCTCAATGGCTATAAAATATTCATGTTTTTTTAGAAGAACACCTAGGGACTACTCTTCCATAGAGGAGAGAGATCTTGCATGCTTATCCACCAAAAGAACATCTAGTCCCCTCTCCACCTCCTTTAGGTCAGATTAAGATTTTTCATTGAAACTACGTTCCCACCCCTTGGAAATAGAAATTAATTTTGAAATGTTACATGCAAACTATTGCGTAAAAGAAGAGTTTTCATCTTATTTTAAAGGAACGAGGTTTTTTTTATCATAGAAATGCAATCCTCTTCCTTGAGCCAATACTCGTTAAATTTTACTAACGTAGAAGGATTTTTTCCCAGAGGATCAATTTTTAGAAAGATTGGAATATCATTTGAATATCCCCCATCGATATCCAAGAAGTCAAAGTCTAGTTGTTTAGAAGAAATTCTTCATAAACAAGAAACGATCTAGCCTTTTGGCCACTAAATTTTCCCATTTTTTGTCGTTCCTCCAGGTATGAGAAATTTTAGTGGGCTCCAAGTCCACCATACGATTCCCAGTTATCCAATGAGAGAAAAAAAAATCTTGAGGGTCCCTGCGAGGATTTTTCCCCTTAACCTCCCTTAGGGAGAACGTGAACTTTAAGTTTCCCCCCATAATCACGTTGGAGGCCTCCACCACCCTCCAAGCACTTAGACATTCTGAAAACGATTCTATATGTGTAACGACCATAAATATAAATCACCTTAAAAAACAAATTAAAGAGCGATCCTTCAATTCGACCACGATCCTAGAGGAAATCACAAGGGAAGACAAGGTCGTCAACCTCGAGCTCCAGGAAGTAAGAAGACCCCTGACATTCCAACCGAGTCTAATGAGTAGAAGGATTATCCTTTTAACCAAGGCCTACAAGCCTCTTCCTCCTTATCCCCAACACACATTGTCTCTTGAAATATTATAACATCCAGTTTATGCATTTGAACTAAACATTTGAGGGAAGGAAATTTCTGGGTTCCCTCCAAAACCCAAAAATTTAATGAAAGAATAATCATTGGAAACCCCATACTTGGATTGTCCCCAATCTAAGGGCCCAAAAAATGGTAGATTTCTTCCCATTCCTAATATCTTTTTTTTCATGAATTTGGGATAGGGTAATGTCAGAATTTCTCCCCACTTGGCCTACACTTTCCTTATCCTACGCCAAACCCCCCAACAATGGAGCTCATTGCCTTTGATTTGACATTTGAACTTAAAAGGTAGTATGATTTAACCAAATTAGAAGACATGAGGTAATATGATGAGACGAGAGAGAAAGGTTTGAGAGAGCCTTGACTTTGAGGAGCAGGAGGAAAATTCCTCGGGCTTGAGACATGACAAAGGGGAAACTTAATATTTGAATGCCCCACCATAGGAATATAGGAGTTTTTTTAGATACTTGACTTTGAGGGTGAATGGTGGCTGGATTATTAGAAGCCTCATGCACAAGAGACATCGAATATTTTTCTGGAAAAAAATTAACTTCTTTATATGGAAATGAGGAGGAAGAGCCTGAAATATTACCATCCACATCTGCATTTGGAAAGGAAGGAGGTTCAAGAAAGCCTGGATTCCTACTTATTTTTTTCTTCTTCCATCCCATGTTCACATGATTTTCCCATCCTCTAACACCTTCATTTTCCTCCTACTGATTTTTTTTCTTCTAGAATTTTTTGAACAGAGGAAAACTCTAAGGAGGTCTACGACACTGAGATTGGAGGTGTCCAACCTCATGACAGTTGTAGCAACGAAAGGGCACCCTCCAATAGTTAACTCTCTAATGCCAAGAAAAACCCGCACAAACCAATTCAAGCTTGTCCACTAAACCTTCTCTGGGTTCAGCTTCGATCTGCAACCAAGCCCAAAGTCTATCAGTTTTTGACTCCCATTTAGGTTCAAAACTATAGAAGGCCCCCAGTTTTCTAGCATTTTCTTTTAGCATGTCCTCTTTTAAAAAAAACAATAGAAGGTTGGGTAAGATTCCCTACACTTTTTCAGATGCTAGGGGGTCTTGAGCCGGATCAATGTTTACCACCTATTCTTTAAGAATGAGTCTAGAGGGACCCCATCCCCACATTATTTTGAAGATCCTTTCCAAGTCCTTTGATTTGAATATAAAAAAATTCCACCAACATGAAAGGATATGGAATTCTTGGAGATAGCCTAATTCCTCTGTCTAGAACTCGTCAATCCAAGATTGTAGCACCGAAGGGCAAACAAAGTTCCCACAAAAATAGCCCACTACCATTTTGCCTAACAACTCTAGGATGTCCCCCATGGCCACATCATCACCAATCACCATTTGGACCCGCTTCACCCTCCAACACTTTCCTTTCTAACCCTTCCCTTGTTGTACATGGAGAGAACCAAAATTAGGCAATGAAACACTAGGAAGAGAGGTTTTTGCGACCGGGGGATGAATAAGAATTGCATGGTGAGAATGAGAAATCATGTTCCCTTCCACCACATTTTTGGATGCGTGGGAGGAGTATAGTGGAGGGAATACATCCAAATACCCATTCCCATTGCCAACCACCTTATTAACTTCAAGACCCATATTTGAAGACACATACGATGGATCACCATTTATTATAATATCCGACTGTCCAGGATCCACCTCGAGAGAGGCTTGTCTACTATGTTGGACAATTTTAAATTCCCCATCTGACATGAATATTTTCACGACGTTACTTGCATCCCCCTCATAATCCATGATATCATCATCCATACAAGATGAGAGGGGTTTGAAATAAATATATCAGCATTGGCTAAACGTTCTACCTTTTAGGTTTTCTGGCAAGAATTGGCTAGAATCCAACGATGTAAATTTGGACAAAATCTCTCTTTTATGTTGTTTAAATTTCCTTTTTGAATGCATAAATGGATTCTTCGTGATGAAAAATCCCTAGGCACTTGGATTAGACAAACTTAGCCACTCAAATCTGCAAATCCAACCATTCATCACCGGATTTCGGGCAAAATCAAACGGAAAAAGTGGTCAGAAAACCCCCAAAAGGTAGAATGTTTAGAATACTGCAAATATATCTATCACGACATCAACAAAATACCTATATCATGCATGAAACACATCCCCACCTCACAATCTAGAACCTAGAACCTCAACCAAAAAAACGATCCACTGCCACCATACAATGAATAACTTGGGTGTCGATTTAAGTCTCATGCGTTGGTCATAACAACTGAAAACTATGCCTAGAATCCCCAACCAGCTCCATCAAAATTCACCACCATCGATTGAAACCAGAGCTGAGTTTGATGAAGAGCTAGGGTTTTCCTAAACCTCATTGTTCCCCTTCCCCACACACACATACATATCTAATGATTTAATATTGGTGGGAGATTTTTGTGATTGACTTAGGTTCAATTCTTAATAGGATGATGCCTTATGATGTTTCTTTTAACATCTAACCTCATAATTCTCAAAGTGACATGTTCAAGGAGTGATAATCCATTAACTTCAGTATTGAAACCTAATATCGATGGATACAAACATATTGTGGTAATGAGATATGGAGAATGGGGGGAAATAATTCTCCGACCAAAAAATAAGGAGGGTTACTATTTAAATTTTTTTATTTTTATAAGCAATGATAATATATCAAGACATTATAGTGATGTCATTTTAATGCTCGATAATGATTTGTTAAAAAAATTAAGAAAAAAAATACAAAAAAAATCAAGGAAAGCTATTATATATTCATAAATGGAATTTCAACAAATTTTGATTATGAGCATTGCAAAAAGTTAACCATGTTTATTGAAGGAATTATTTTATGATGAGTAATTCATCGAATAAATTCCATCCCTAATCCTACCCTTACACACTAAATTTATCATCTTAGTTTCTTTTCTTTTATATTTTTTGACTAGTTGACTCATACATAATACACACTTTATTATATCGTATATTTTGCGTCGACTACCCAACGCTCAAGTCACCCCATTTCTAGTGAGTCTCATTTTTTTGGTAATCCAATGTTCCACGTGTTCTGATTGTTTTTCAAAAAACCAACGATTTGAGTCATCTTAAAATTGGCCAAAACTCCCAAGGGAAAAGTTCCATGGGAAAAGAGGGGTGGCAGGTGCGGGGGGGAGTATCCATGATCTCGATGGAAGAAAGGTAGTCTATTACACATTTGACTTTGTAAATGTCTCAAACAATATCACATAGGCCTATTCATTGTGGTGGGGTCTCATCAATTCCAAGGAAGAAGGTATGAGAACTTCGATAGTGCTCGAAGATTCAATGATGGTTATTACAGTAGTGAGGGATCAAGCTTATCTTGGAGCTGGGGGGTGGAATTGATTTCACTCATCTGTAGCATCAAGAGAATCATTCCATACTTTGACAAAATATCATTTTATCACATTAAAAGGGAGCTTAATGGAGAATCAAATTATTGGGTCAAGGTGGCCTCGTCCCTTGATATTGGTTCCTTAATGAAAAATGGGGTTCCAAGTTTCACCCCAATTCCTTAATTAATTAAATGGCACCCAAATAAATAAACATTATCTACGCATCAACAGTTGGAGGTAAATTTAGGATGGATGGAATATGGCCTCTGCAACTCTCACATATGGTTCATCAAGGCTCGCTCGTGAAAATTAAATGCCACTTAGTGCAGTTCTTGTTGATATATGGGACAATGCAGAATTCGTGGTACCATTGTTTTTTCTCTTGTTTAATTCGATCTGCATCTTGAGGACTAGTAGAATAGGTAGAGAGCTTGGTTAGGTTTTAAGGGTATCTGTGGAGTTCTAGTGTGTGAATATAACTTTTTTTGGAGGTACAAGGCAGAGGTGTCTGTGGGAGGTGGATTCGGGTAACTCCAAATCCTCAATGCAAGTAATTTCCTTCCTCTCGACCAGGAAAACCGTAGTTCCTCGAGTTGTATTTTTTGTTCCTATTACTCTTGATAATTTTCAAGTTTTAGAAATGAACAATTGTAATAGAGATCTATTATTTATTTTATCCTATCAAAGGATTGGAAACAAGAGTTGTTATTGGGGGTTTATTTGGTCCAAACAATTTTAATTCAGTTTCATTGTGAAAGGTATTTCCACTATAGTCATGGATAATTCAGAGTTGAAGAAGGTTCATATAATTATTTGGAGGCACGAAGAAATCACCCAGGAAAACAACATATCTCTCATTCTATTCTCTTCCAAAATCACGTAGTTGGAGCAGGTCAATGCTACGTAGAACACAAACATTATGACTCTCATTCTCCTACAAAATCAACAAATCGACTCTTTGGAAGTCGAATGCAACATGCTTTGATCCTTGGTTGTATCTTTGCATTTGGAATCTCTTTCTCTCACCTCCAACAACCCAAGCTCTGGAAATTCATTGCAAGTAGGTATAAGGGAGGAGGAAATATTCTACCAGAAAAAAGACCCCATGGAAATTGAGGAACCAATTTCCCCTCACTTAGAAGAGGGGTAGGAATCTCAAGGCAGGGTCCACCCCTAAACATGTGTATTTTCTTTCAAATTGTAAGTTTTTTGGGTTAGTCTATTAATAAAGTCACTAGTGGAATCACCTAGAACTCTAGAAGAAGATTTAAAGTATAACATTGTATGTATAGAGCTTAGTATAATCTTAGAGTTATCTTTGATTTTTGATGAATGTACATGCTCCTAGCCTCGATGTAGGCCCCGTTGAAATGAATTCAAATTTTCCATTATGGTTAAAAATAAAATCCATGGGAAAATTTATCATCACATAAGAAAAGCTCTTACTTCCAACATAGTTCCAACTATATTTAGGGACAAAATTAAACAAAATGGTGGGGCGGTTTGAGTGTTTTTTATCCCACACTCATATATTCATTCCACCTCAATTTAAAAATATCTTGATCTACAAATTACATACCTCTGCTTACTATATACTCTTAGATGATGTTGGCTACCCAACACTGAGATAGTCCCATATGTGTTGGAATGCCCCATATCCATTGGAATTTGGTGGATGAAGAATTGCTCAAATGGTAGTTTCTATTGTTCAAATTATAATTTTAAACATTTGGGTAGATTCAAAGCCCCAAAATTAGTCTAATATTACAATCTATAATTGTTGGAATCACAGTTTTAGATCCAACAAACAATTCCAACTAAATTTTTAATTGGTTTGGGGAAAAAACCAATGGTTTAAGTGTTGTGTATCCGATGCTCTTCATGGACCTCCACTTCACATTATTTTATTTTATTGATGTTACAACACTTTGACGAATATAACCTCCCAGCTTCCATGGCCCACATCTTTCTTTATCACAATCAATGTCAATTGTTTATCATAATAAATAGTGGTACCTTTTTAGAAAACTACCTAATTTCAAAGAACATACTCAACACGTAATTTGTGGTTTGTGGGAGATGTTCTATGTTGCTTTGCTTCTACTGATTGGTATTTTGCTTCACCTTAAAACTCTCCTGCCATCCTTGATATCAAGGTTTTAATTCAATTTATTATCAAATAATTAATACTAATACAAAAACAAGGTTAATCATTTTCATTCAATCTATATTATGGTTTTGGTTTTGATTTCGAAAGATTGGCATGTATTGAGAAACATAGACAAAATCCTTTGTGCTAAAATTATCCCTATGATCTAGGTCGACATTGGTGGCCACCCACCTATTCCACTAGCTCAAATTACAATTTCCATCTTGGCAATTTTTCGGGTCCCAAACTTTCGGGGTCATTTTGAGGCCCTAAACAATGTTTTTTTGACTTCATAGTGATGGGAACTAATGAGTTGTTGGAATATGTATTCTTCAGCTATAACTTTCCAACGACATACCAAGTGCCCCAAACAAACATAGTATGAAAAAGTTGCACTCTCAAGAAGTTGACGTATCAACTACCCCCATTGGGGCCGGCAAACCTTTTGGTGTTTCATCTTTTGAGGTTAGGGTTTTGCATGTTTAGGATTTTCTAATTTATGATTTATGTTAAAAATGAATCTGGAACCTCATTGTAATCATATTATTGCGAATGAACATAGCCGACACATCTCTCTCCAAAGATAAGCTACCACCATTCTAGTTATCATGTGTCCATTTCATTTTATAGTCTTTTGTATTCCAGACAATCATTAATAGAATCTGAATTGTACTATATTATTATGTTCCTTGCAATATCTTTGTGTATTTCCTTGTTATATCTCTATTATATTTGTTCCTTGATTTTGTTCTCAAAGAGTCTGGATCAATGGTATTAAAGAAGTATGCTACTTGTCGTTCTTAGTGCATGTCCCCAACGAGGTCAGGGTATATATATTTGGGTCTCAAGCTTGTTTCTCTTGAGGAAAACCTCTCTCTCCTTCCCAAGAAACCTCCCATGGTGGAAGAAAAGAGGGAAAATGGAGTAGGAGATCCTATCGAACTGTTGCTCGAGGAAGCCCTAATGCGACAGAGGAACGATATGATGGATAATTTCACCCAGATCCTTTGACGATTGCCAAAAATAATGGAGGGAACTTTAACCAACAACCACCTCATAGGTGTGACTCCCTTTAAGGTACAAGTTAACTTTGATATTTCTTTATTTGAAGGCTAGATAGATGTTGACACTTTGGAAAAATGGTTAATTCTATTAGAGGGTTATTTATCTGTCCAAAATTTTACCAACAATGAAAAAATCACCTTCGTGCTCCGTAAGGCCCTTTCCCATGTCATATATTGGTGGGAGACTTACGGTGAGAAACATGTCCAGGATGAGTCTGCAATTTTTTGGCCAGAACCCACTTGGGTGGATTATGTTGATTCCCTCAAGGGGAAATACTCCTCTATTGGAAACTATGATGACTGGTACATGAGGTGGACAAATATATGTCAGGAGAGAGACCAGACAGTGACATAGTACACCAACATCTTCCATACCTTCTGCATAAATCTTGGTATTAAAGACTCTGAGTAGAACCTAGTTTTAAAGTATCGCATTGGCCTACATAGGTACATCCAAACAAATATGGAGTTCCTAGACATCTACTCATTGGAAGTTGCTTACCGATATGTTGTCAAGATCGAGCAGAAGTTTAAGAAAAAGAATAAGTGATATTTCAGTTCTACAAACCTATCGTAGAAGAAGCCCGATAAGGGTGGCCCTAACTACTAAGGAAAAGGATAGAGAAACGATGGCCAGTCCTAGGACAACTAGTCCAAGCCACCAACAAATAAGGGTAATGGGAAGTCGAAGAAGGACACTGGAAAGTGGTGTGAGTTCCACAATATCCCTTGGCACAATATTGATGAATGTGACTCCAAACAATCATTGTTGGTTGAGACAAAAGCCTCATAGTCAGATGTTGACTCAAACTTTGATTCAGAACTGGAAAAGGGAAAATGGTTCATTGAAGCAAGACCCAATGTCACCATCGCTACCGCAAAATTCCATCCATAGGAACCAAAGGAGCCTAAAGAAAGAGAGTGCCTCTTCCACTAACATATGTGGGTGAAGGGGAGTCCACTCCATTTCAATGTTGACAGTAGTAGACGAAAGAACCTAATATCAACAGAGGTCGTCAAGTGGTTGAACTTGAAAATGATGTCACATCCTCAAAAATACACCATAGACTGGCTTAGCCAGGGACATGACATCCATGTCATCCAACAATGTCGCTTGCACTACGACATCAATGTTGGATCATGTTGTCATTGATGCCAATGGTTTGATTGATTGATGTCATTAATTGATTTCAAGTGATTGATTGATGACAAAGGATTGATTGATTGATGATTGATGTAATATAATATGTATTGTCCTTGATGAGAATGCATAGATGAAGATGGATCAATGAGTTGTCATTGATACATGATGAAGATGGATCGATGTGGTTCCATTGGTATATGATGCATTGTTGGAAAAATGTACAGATGAATCATTATTGTCTTATCATGATTGATAAGTTGTACAAATGGATTAACTCCAAAGTGGTCCCGTTATGGTGAAAGCCCTCACGGGAAGACGCTTTACGGATTGAGTTATCCTAGAAGAATGGTTGGAGGACCCATGATTGTATGAGGAATAACGAGATGAAGATCAAGGAAATTGTTGGTGAAACTATCCTAGATGGATAGTTCTT
>ML789703.1:554332-574550 GCA_009831015.1 Picea engelmannii | reverse complement strand
AGTTATTGGATAATAATGCTTCATTGATATAACACTTGGATTATATGGTTAAATTGCTCTATTACTGATTCACCCCCCCCTCTCAGTAATCCAACAATCAAACCCTTCAAAGACGAGGTATTGTGTGACGTTTCCCCCTTGAAGTTTTTGATGTTTTGTTAGGACAATTATATCTGTGGAAGCATCATGTTGTTTATGAATCTAGGCCCCGTAGTGTCATTATTACTTTGGGAGATCAACTCTAATGGGTATCGGAGGCAGTCCCAACTATTGCGATCTCTTTGATATTCGTGAAGTAGTGTAGAAAGTTGGTCTCTCAGATCGAGATATTTTTCTTCTTTATGGTTCGGTCAGAAGGTGAAAAGAAGGTTACTGCAACCTCCAAAACCTCTACACGGGGTCTCTCTACACAACAACAGTAGGTGGACAAAATAGTAGAAGAGAAAAAAGACATATTTTCCTCGCCTACTCGGGTGCCTGTGCACTATCAAATAAAGTACTCAATTGATTTGAAACTTGATGCTTCTCTACCTAATGGCCCTGTGTACATGCATTATGTTATATATAATGAAGAAATCAAATGTCAAATCCAAGATCTATTTATGAAGGGCCACATCATACCAAGTTCCTTGCCTTGCGGAAGCCCAATTGTTCTGGTATAGAAGAAGAACATGACACAGTGACTTCGTATCGATTACAGAGCCTTGAACAAGATCATAATCAATAAATGGTACCTATTCCCCCTGATTGATGATCTTTTCGATCATCTCAAGGGAGCCAAGTTTTTTAGTAAGATTGATCTGAAGTCAAGATACCACCAGGTCTCAATTGAGCAAACTAATGTATGGAAGATAACCTTCAAGTCTAAAGAAGCTCTCTTTGAGTGGTTGGTCATTCCTTTCAGCTTGACTAATGCCCCAAACACATTCATGCAGATGATGGATGACATATTGCAGTCATTCACAAACTCCTTTGTGGTCATATATCTAGATGACATCCTCATCTTCAACAAAACTTGGGAGGAACATTTGAATCATATGCAACAACACAAGTTGTATGCCAATTTGGAGAAGTGTTCCTTCGACATGAAGAGAATCCAATATTTGGGATACATCATGGATGAGCAAGGTGTGCATATGGATCCATCCAAGATCCAAGTCATCCAAGATTGGCCAGCAAAAAAGACAATGATTGATCTCCGCAGCTTCTTGGGCCTCGCCAACTTCTACCGCAGGTTTGTGTTGGGGTTCTCTCATATTGCTTGCACCCTAAGGTAGGTGACCAAGGGTGGAGTGAAGGAAAATTTTGTGTGGGCTTTGTTATCCCCATTTTGTGTATAAATAAGGATATTATGTCTCGAGGCCCTCATGTTGCAGATATGGAGTGCCGAGAGACTACATGAAAAACAATATCCTTTTGCACAAATGGAGACCCTCCTCACCACCACAGATGGTCACATATTTTCAGATGGCATCCAACACATCATCTAGATTCCAAAAGGTAGTGGGCCTTTCTCCATGAGGTACAAGTCAATATTATGGTAAGCATCATTTCAATATTTAAGCCATTTGAGTATGTTGTATCTTATATTTCTCTATATTTCATGATATATGCTTGGACATTATGCATTAAACCTGGGGCAAGATTTACCCAATAGGACACCTCGTCAACCCTCCCATATTCAAGCTTGACAAGTCGCATAATGTATTTGAGCAATTAATTGTTTGATATAGTGATCTTTGATGCACATGCTTACATGGCTCATTTATTGATTGGATTCACTTATCATGATGTTATGAATTGATATCCTTGGAGGGCGTGATTATTTGTCTTTGCAGGACCTAGTTGGTGGATAGTTTTGGAAGAACAAGCCTAGCTTGGGCTTCTATGGGGATTGAATCCCACAGGTGGATGCCAAGGGCCCACATAATGGGTGAGAAAGAAAAAGTGTTGGAAAAATAGAGTATGATGTGGAAGACCTATCCCAACCCTCACATGCCAAAAAAATTTCCTCGGATGGGAAAAACATCTCCTTTTTAGCATGACGCCACCTAGGGGGGTTAAGGTATGGCGGTGAGGTGACATGCAATGTGACATGGATGTTTTGAAGGAATCATGAAGGAAATGGTATTATTGGTTGATATATGGCTTTGGGAAGCCCCTTTACTCTCCTCGATCACCAACGACCTCCTATATGTGCCAAAATGTCCCCTAAATGGGGCAGCATCCATATGAATTAGGGTCTTTCTTATGTGCAAAAGTGAATTTTTAATAAATTGTTTAATATTACTTTGTTAAGGGGGGAATATTAAGGTTTTTTACCCCTAGTATTTTGGTTTACCCCTAAATATGTGGACATTTCACCTTGGTGACATTTTGTATAAATAAGATATCATAAGATCTCATTTTAACATGACTCTCCCTCTTGTGAGAAGACTTGGTCTGAAATTTTTGCTATATTTGGAAAATTGTCTCTCTTTGATTTTTTTTATGGTTACCTCTTGATGTAGTGGTTGACGGAAGTGATGTGCTAGCCTTGGAAGGCTTCTCTCTTGCTATTGTGGTGGATTATCTTAGCATTTTTCCTTGAATTCGTATAGTCTTTACTTTCATGCGATCATTTGTTTCAATTCAAGGTTATTGTGGTAGGAGCTAAGTGGGAAGTATAAGGGCATACACTCCCACCATAGTCTTCATCATTTTATGCTTCACGTTATTGGTTAAACAAGGGTTTTCTAAGAGAAGTATAAGGGAATACACCCTCTTAGCTTAAACCCTAGCTAGAGGAACTTGCCTTGGGGAGTAAGAGGGTTTACACACCCAAGGAGGTAGCTTCTCTAAGCTCTTTCTTTGCATGACCCCATTAACCCAGTTATTAAGAGCACTAGTAATTTATTATTTCATTGGAGGTATAAAATTATTGCCTTGGGAAACATGACTTTTGCGAATTAGAAGTCTATCTCTTTTGGAAAGTTTTCTTTGATCCCTTCGCTCTCTTGCCTCAATGAGGCGTCCTCTTTCACCCAACAATTTGTTTTCTTCACTAACTTGTTTCCTACAATCATAATTCTATAGAAAACCCTAACCCTAGAACATTAATATCTCACAAACTAACCCTAAGAAACCCCCCAAACTTCACTCACCTAATCTACTAATTAGGGTGCACTTTTTAGGCTAATTTGGGGGACATTTTGATGGTTTATTTTGTTGTTGTATGCCTTTAAATGATACAGACATAAGTCTGATAATTTACTGCGGAAAATCACTTCATAACAACCCTCTTATTTTCTCTCAAAGTACTTCACATAATTCATAGTCAATTGCTAATTTTGTTTTGACATTGTTAAATAGTATTGTGTTTACTTTATGCTGATTTAGATATATTTATTAGCTAATATACATTAGTTACTAACTTCTTTTATTAGGGATATAAATCTTCAGTTTCTTCTCCACTTGATTATATTTCAACATATGCTTGTTTTTCTTGTGTCTCGGACAAATATTCACACTTGGTGGGTCACTCAACCTACTTGTAAACCCTTGAAAATTCTCAAGACCTCATTCCAAGACCTTCATATATACCATTTAGACTTGACTTCTATGGACTTCATCTTCATCTTCATCCGTCTTCATCTCTTTCCCCCTAGGGTCACCGGGATTCTCCCCTTGAGGTGACTACCTCACCTCTAAAGTGACGGGGACACCTGCCTAAGGTGACAATGGGTAGGTGACCTCTTAGTTGTAGCCATTTAGTGGTTGGGTTTGGATTTTCCAGACCTACAACTTGTGAGATAACATTTTGGCATCGTTTCTAGGGAGGATTTTGAATCCTCTTCGGAACCCTAATGACACTTTGGAAAGCTATCCCAAAGCCTTCCCCTTAGCTTTCCTAGCGACTCCACCCAAGGGATGTTCCTTTCCACCTTCCTTGGTGAGCTCATCTTCAAGCTCATCTAGCGACTCACCTTTCCAGAACCCTTCCTTTCCCAAACCTTTTCCCCGTGGGAGGTTCAAGCCTTCTAAGGTTTACCAAAGAATGCCTCCTCTCAAGATTCCCATTGTTAAAACCCTTTTCCATTATACCCTTCCTCTTTCTCCAATGGCTCACCCTTGGGAAAGGGACCTCTACAAACCCCTTAACATGGCCAATATTCAAGGATGCCCTAATACAATGTCAAAGGAAGTCAACAAGTGGTTGCCAAAGTTCCCAGGAAACAATGTGATAACTGCTAAAGATCATATTTATGTCATGGGTTGGGACATGGACAATACATGTATTAAGCATGAAGATGTAGCCATGAAATTTTTTGACTCATCATTGACTGAAGAATCCCTGGATTGGTTCAGAGGAATCCCTCACAATCATCTCACATCTTATGAATATTTTTCCAACTTCTTCAAGAATAGATGGTCAACAAAAGAATATGGTGGGACACTTAGGGCTCAATTTAATCAGATAAATAAGAAGGAGAATGAGGTGGTAAAGGAGTTCAATTCTAGGTTTGATAGGTTGTACAATCAAATTCCAACATATTTACATCCTACAACATCATTAATTCGTCTCCTTTACATGAATGCTTTTGAAGGGAAATTTTGATTCATTCTCAAAGACAAAAATACCACATCATTGGCACTAGCCAAAGAGTACAATGATGACATCGAAGAGATTCTCCTTGATTCAAGGGTGGAACCTTTTTACTACCCTCGTGTCAAAGCAAAAGCAAAGACTAAAGTTTCCAACAATAATGCTCTTGATCTGATTGCTCTCTTAACTCAAAAGATAGACCAAATGAACACTCAGTTTATTCAGGTGCAGAATCAACTTATGAGCCGTATGACTATAGTGGAAAGAAATCAATCTCCTCCCAGATAGCATTTTTCCAGACATCAGAGAGATTCCACAGGTGGGAAACCAAGACCTCAACAAGAGGGAAAATCCCTAGATACCTTGAAACCTGTTGGGAAGATTGATGTAGAATCTTGGTGCCTCCCGTGCCAAGAACTCCAAAGGGAATAGGAATGTCCCTGATGAGATAAATATTCTCCCGACGATATGAAATTCATTGATATGATTTTCACTTTCGAAGAGGAACAAGTTACCTCAGATTATATCAATGAATCCAGAAGAAGAGGAGAAATGGAGGGGAGACTCCGGGCCCTAAATAAATTGACAGATGATAAGAAGAAACAAAGCTTCAGCTCCTCTGTCAGAACCTGATACTCCTCTTCCATCACCATAGAAAGTAGCTCCACCACCTCCACCTCCGGTATGTGATTTGCTTCCTAAGCCAACTCCTACAGATGATATTCAGTTAAATATAGATGTTGCAAGCATGTTTGGAAAAATGAATATGACAGTCCTAGTGACAAAGATGTGTAAGATCCCTTCTATAAAAAGGGAAGTTTTGAAAGTATTGCATGTGCCAACCAAGAAGGAAGATCCTCCCATCATCTTAAACACGGTGTACCTCGATCGGCCAAGGGACAAGAAACCTCCTTTCTAACTTTCATTAGGCATCAATGGCCTCTGCTTGAACAATTGCATGCTTGATTTAGGGGCCTCAACAAATGCCATGTCATTGAAGGTAATGAAACAACTTGGTTTGAAGACAACCCGACCTTATGGAAAAAAAATTGGTATTGCTTCACAGAGGGTCGAGGTCTTGGGGGTGTGTGAAGACATCGAGGTATTTATGATCGATTTTCCACATATCAGCATCCTCATGGAGATATTGGTGATCAATGTTCTGTATGCCTAGGGTATGCTCTTGTTGAGGACTTGGTCCTCATCCCTTGGGGGTTTTATTAGCATGAACCTTACACATGCATATATTCACATGGGCAATGGAACGTATGAGATCTTACATAACAGTGAAAATAAAGATACACATGTGATGGATCTGAGAGGCCCCAATTATGTCAGTGAATGATACTATGATATGCCTCCATAGGTTTTTGAGTATGATCCATCCGAGTTACCCTTCATACAAGAAGATTACATAGAGATGTTTCTCCCTTGGACAAATAAGAAGAAGACTACCAAATACCATGGGAAGGAGCTGGGGTCTATCCATATTATGCTGGAAGAAGATGAGAAACATGAAGAAATCGTCAAAGAGACAGTCCACACAGAGCCTCCATACGATGAGAATACACCTTGCATCGATTTCAATGAAGGAATTATTGCGTTCATGTGGGACAAAAGAAAGGGAAATCCTAGATATGACCAGAAAGACAACAACGCATGGTTTGGCCCTTACATCATCAAGAATAAGTCTGATAAAGAAAGGTACTATATGGAAACATTAGACATGAGGAAGATGCCATTACCAGTGAACAGATCTATCCTCTAACTGTACGTCCAAGTCACATGACTTCCTCAGGGCCCATGCGACAGGTAAGTAGGTAAGTCATCTTGCTTTCCCCTGCATTTTCATCTTGATTGATCATACTAGTTTATATGCATTTCATTTTCATTTTTCTCTACTTGCATATTGATTTCATGCTTAGCTTAGAAATTTTTGAAAAAATGTCAATTTTTTTCTTTTCTAGATTAGTTTTCATTTTTGGGTTTATATATATATATGGATGAAGGGTGATATCACCACCCTAGATGCTTTGATCCCTTTGTCTAAGTTTTTGGCAGGCACATGTCTACCAGGAGATGTTATGGTTCTCATGCAACTACAACGAGCACATGTTCCCAAGTAGGAGTCAGATGTTATCCTCATTTTGTGGATAACTAAGGAGATTATGTCTTGAGACCCTCGGGTTGCAGATATGGAGTGCCAAGAGACTACATGACCAATAATATCCTTTTTCACAAATGGAGACCCTCCTCACCACCACATATGGTCACATATTTCCAGATGGCATCCACCACATCAGTTGGCTTCCAGAAGGTCGTGGGCCTTGCTCCATTAGGTACAAGTCAATATTATGGTAAGAAAAATTTCAATATTTAATCCATTTGAGTATGTTATATCTTAGATTTCTCTAGATTTCATGATATATTCTTGTAAATTATGCCTTTTTCCCTGTTGCCTTGCTTCACCTTGGTGGTTGAAATTATGCCCTAGTAAGTGGTCTTCCTTGGGGATGGGTTTGCTACTAGGAACTCCCTTGAAGATCCATCATATTGTTCCCAACCACACTTACCACTTTCCATCACTATTCCACCCCTTTTCCTTATCTCTTTGGATTTTAGGGTGTATTGAACCAAGAATGGGTTGTCCCTCATTCTATGGGAAGAAGGGGTTGAAGGACCAGAGGAATTGATGTTGGGTAAAAGATAAAATCCTATGTATGAACCTTCTATATGCTTCTCCTAGGGATCACCCAAGAAATAAATGAAACACTTATCTTTGAGTAAAGGGGAATCCACAATGCAATATGATTTAGAATGATTAAAAGGTTAATTGAATGATAGGAGGCCTCATCACAAGCCAACCTATAACGTCCATGAATATCTAGTGGTATGAAGTTACCCATTTGGTCACCAAACCAGGATAATGTCTCTCAGTTGCATGGCTGAGAGAAAGGGGGTCTCATCACGAGCCAACTTTATCATTTCCACTAGGTACTTGTGGATGACATTGCCATTATTTGGACACCATGCTACGGTAGTGGCCTTCAACCTTTCCTTAAAATTATGAAAGAATAAAGGAATGGAAAATAATGGTCTTGGAAAAAACACATTCGAATGAAGGTACCACACACCCTCTACAAAGGCACCCATGAATGAGACACTACGACCTCTTGTATTTCATGAGCCATATTCCCATTGAGTCTTGACCCCAACCACCTCACCCACTTTACATGGCTTAGAGAGGGATCTCTTGGAAACTTTCCTTGACCTAGGGAAAGATCTACCCAATAGGACACCTCGTCAACCCTCCCATATTCAAGCTTGACAAGTCACATATTGTCAAGCTTGACACTTCATATTTGAGTATTTCTTCCTATTTACCGATTTACTTTCCTATTGCTTCTTATTTACTAATTTACTTTCCTATTGCTTCTTATTTACTGATTTACTTTCCTATTGCTTCCTATTTACTGTTTATTGGTTAACTTTATATTTACCTATTTGCAAGTAGGAATGTTATTTATTTTGTAAAAAATATATATTTTAAAATCAAATTAAGTAGCATCACCTCTGTGGAAACCGTTATGCCCCAAGGTTGAACTCAATTGCATTGCAAGTGGAAAGAACCATGCAAGAACCAGAAGCAAAGCTGCAGATTTGGAAAACTTTGCTGATGTGACTTTTGATGCCCCTGTTAAAGAAAGAGGAGGCATGAATAAACCAAAAAGAGCACTAAATACGACCCCACCTGCATCTGCAAAATAGTAGTTGAATGGCTTCAGAACTCCATCTAATGCCATTTTTAGTATAGAACCTAAATTGAAATTGCAATTCAATCCCCGATCCAATTTGTCAGTAAAATCTACCTGCCAAGTTAGAAATTTGTGCATAACAAATCTATGTTCCCTCCGCAATAATTTGTTTGTAAATGATGCTTGTTTTCCAGATAATTTGTTAATAAATTCAATATGCATACATTTAACCATCACATGAAAGGACTATTTATTGGTTAATTTTCGTTTCCAAAACTTTTTAATGGCCCTTTGTATCCGAATTCAGACACACTGCTACTTTGCTACTATCTAATTGGAGCAACCACTTAGTGGAAAAGGAAGTATGAATCATGCCAAAAAAAACAATCATCTGCTAGTTCCAAGGTTTCACACTTATGTTTTCTCTAATCCATTTTGAGTCTTCGGTGCCGAAGTTGTTACATAGTAGGGCTCTATACTACTTTTCTCCTTCTACGACTTCTACGGTTACAAGGACAATATCAAAAACATTTCATTAGCAAATTGTTTATAACATTTTCAAATACAATTTGAGATTCTGGATTTATTGAGCTACAAATCAATATATTTGGAGTACATACATAGGAATATGGACAAGGCATATGTGGATAAGTTCAATTCGAATCTCTTATTGCTATTATGTTCCTTCTCTAGTTAGAAAACAAGTGTGGAAGACATTACATTAGCAGATTGATTTTAACTTACATTTACTACACTATTCTTTCTTAATAAGATGAGCTTCTCACTTTGTTGGGCTACACAATCAACAATATATCGATGTGCATACACATGAACAATTCCCGCTACAATGCTTGAGTGACTGTCATTCCTCTCATTTTTAGCTCATAGTAGAAAGAAACCATAAACCTCAATCAACCTAAATCCTCGGTCCTGACATAAAACTATCGAATGACTATTATTGTATATCCTCCTGAATTCCACATATCCAATTGCTTTAAGTCGGGTTATTTACAAAGTAAATACCCAGGTTGAAACTGCCAACGAGTTCCAAGACAATACCCAGTTTCAAAACACATACCCAGATTGAAATTGCCAACGAGTTCCAAGACAGTACTCAGTTATGCATGTGTAAGATTCCCTTTGTCATAAGGAGAAACACTAGCCCTTGTAGTAACCCTAATTAAATCTTATGTTCCACAATGACAACGCTTATGGGGTGGTTCTTGGCTCCATCAGGGAGAGGTCGTTCCTGCAGAGCAACATTCAAGCGAACAAGAAAAACAATTAATTATTTAACTAAAGATACAGATCTTCCTGCAACTGATTAAGTGGAAGATTAAGTGGAAGGAACGATGGATATCGAAATAAAGGAGGTCAAGGTAGTAACATGAATGAGTGCTTTACCAAGCGTCTATTCTTATTCCAATGTGGTATTCTCCAATCTCTCGTAACTTAGTTGCATATCCAAATGCATGTCCCCAATGGTTAGTGGAAGCTAAGTACCCTCTCTTCAGCACTAGGGAGAAAGCATAGATGGGTTGGATGATGTGTTGTGGTCGACGCCTTATAGTCTAGTCCCATTCTAACTGCTTCTAAATTCATCTGAGTCCGTATTTGAAATATTGCCGCCCAATTCTATGTTATCAAATTGAAAGTATCCATAGTTCCAATTCTCTGTTATCAAGCTGAAAGTATAAAAATGAGTATTTTTTGAAATTCTCAAAATTAAAGTAGAGATTTTTATAATTGTTTTGACTTAATTTTTTTAAATAATAATTCACTTAAAAGATTCACAACGAACTCGCGTGGACTGAAAAATATATTTACATAATTTAAAAGATAAATGATTTTTTTTTCTTAATAATAAAAGTTAATATTTCATCATTATTTTAAAAGATCTAAGTATTTTAGGTAATTATAAATTCACTTGGAAGATCTCTTAGTCTTATACCTATCACCCAATATCCATACCCAATATCCCGTGGACTGGAAAAAATCTAAAAACCAAATTATAGTTGAAAACCTAAAAAAGTTCATCCCCTTATTAACCTATTTCTCAATCTGAATGGCGACAAGCTACTAACTTTGTCTTATGGGAATTATTACACTACAAGCTCGAGTGTTTTCTTGTCTCCTGACTGGACTAGATTCATGCGACCGAATAAGCTGGCGTAAGCTAAAACCCAAACGTTTTGAACCTTTGCCGGTAGTCGTTTTCCAGTCCGGACTCCCCGTCGTCGATCATGTCAGAGCTCCGGCCGACTACCGACTCCACTCGCCCAAACGCCGTTACGGTGAGTTAGCCATCCAACTGTCATGCCATGGCCATGGAATGGATCCATAAATATGCATTTTAAAATTTGGACTTGTAAAGAGGCGGGTTCCAAAGGCTGGTTGAAATTTGAATCGGCCATTGGTATCTTGCTCAGGGTCGGTAGCAAGCTGTGTAAGCTGTGTTTGGGTGCTATTATTATTCTACGATGGATGGACAACCACAAATACACCGATGGCCTGTGTGCTCAAGCCTTAAGATTCTGCTGCTGGCTGAGGAGCGATAGAGTGTATACTGAAGCACTTTCGATTCATGAAAAAAAAGGGAGATACGACCAGGAAAGACTTGCGGCTTGGAGAAAACCATTGTCTAATATTTCATCTCAAAGAAGTTTCGATGGGTTAGAACTCTATCCTTAATTCTCTGTATAAGCGTAACTGTACTGATAAAAAAAGCTTTAAATACTTATGCTGTGCTTGTTCTTTTGCAAATAACCAGTGACGAAGGCGATATCGTGGACGAGGTAGCGCGGCAAGTGCAGAAAAAGGTTACAAAAACACCATTGCACGTGGCCAAACATCCAACTGGATTGGATGAAAAACTACAGGAGTTTGAAAGAACGATATCATTGGAGTAGCAGCACAGAGGGGAACCATCCTTTTGGGGATTATGGGTTTTGGTGGGGTGGGGAAAACCACCCTGGCAAAAGAATTCTTCAACAGAAACAGATCACATTACTGGCACTCTTGTTTTTTCTGGATGCATTATTTTTCCCCGTGAAGGTCGTCCTTCCTTCTGGTAGTTTAATTTTAGTTACGTCTCGGGAGAAGGGTGTTCTTAGAAAATCTACAGGGATGGAAGAGTCATCCATTTACAATACGACAGGTCTGAGCTGGGAATCTTCTAGAGATCTATTTTGCTCGCATGCCTTCCACCAGCATGTGGGATATGAAGAATTAGTTAGCAAGTTTTTTTTTCATGTGCCAAGGATTTCCCTTATCTCTCAAAGTGATTGGGGCACTACTTCATTCGGAAATCCCCGAGTATTGGGCACCAGGCTATCCAACTTTGCTCGGTCAAGAAACATGCCTTTTGAGTTTAGGGCCTAATCTAAAAATGATAAAGACTTGTTTTCTTGAAAATATTTGCAAGCTTTAATTCAAGTGTTATTATGCAAATGGATCAATTTTGCAAACACAACTTTTATAGAAATAACAAATTCAAGATACATATAAACAACAGCAAATAACAGTGAATAGAAAACACATAACACAACAAATGATAAAGGAGTTCACCCCTCTCTTGGGCTACATCTCCTGGTCCAGCTTCCAATGGATCTTTTGTATTATTTTCTCAAAGTGATAAAATATGTGCTTTACAATGCTCAAAATGCCAAATAGATGGCTTCAATGGCTTCAGAACGTCCAAAAACCCCTAGCTAGGCTTTTTCGGCACCTCGTTTGGCCAAAAATTGAAAAAGATAGGCTTCCTGGAAGTTCCCCTTCAAACTTGTTGTCTCTGGATCACCAAAATGCACCTTTACCTTCTCAACCTAGCCCCCACGCACATATTTGTGTTAAAACTCAGCACCGGGTGCAACCGCCAAACGGTGTGAACTGTAGGACGGTTACGTGCCTAGCCCCTAACCGCCAAGACCGTGGGCACATGGGCCACCATATGACTGCGCACATATACAAATAGGGCCAAAGGATTAAACCATATGGTAACAGTCAGAGGCACATGCGTCGGTGGTTATATTACATACACATATGATCGAGGGTCGGGGCTTATATCCGGCCCGGACTGTGCCCCCAATACAAAACTATTGCAATTAAAATAATTTGTTTAACACATATATATTAAGAAACATATGTGGGTGCGCCGGTTGGGCGGCCCTCCCCAAGGATCTTCCCCTGCCCGGAGATCGTGGGGTCGAGTCCTGCCAACTACCAAAGTTTTAAACCATAGCCAAGGTGACACGTGGTGGCCATTGATTGGGCCACGTATCATCATTCCATTCACCACCAATGCCACGTGTCATACGCCAACTTGTCCACACGACTGCCAACCAACACCTACCACATTTCGTACGGCCCTGTCACATATTGTACGGCTTTTCCATGTGTTGTACGGCCTTGCCATGTTAACATTCGTCTGATGTTCGTTTGAACCCAAACGAGTTGCGTTGGGTTCGTGACGACGAGGCCTACGCACCCGTTCAATTTGAACCGATTCCGAGCACTTTGATTTTGAGCAAAATTTGATCCCCTGGATCAGGGCCATCCATCCAGATCCTAATGAAGAATTCTTGGTATTGGATCAGCTTGAGCTGTCGATACTGGATTTAAGAGAAGGTGAAGCTTTGGTCGTAAATTGTCAATTTAGATTGCACTACATAAATGATGAAACAACAGATCAACAAAGCTCTTACTCGTCTTCCTCCTATCAACAAGATGAGTTTTTAAGAATCATTCGGAGCTTTGAGCCCATAATCGTGACTCTTGTTGACGAGGATTCCAATCTGACTTCAACTAGCTTAGTTTCAAGGTTAAAATCTGCTTTTAACTATCTGTGGATCTCCTTTGATGCATTAGATACTATCCTGCCCTGGGACAGTATACAAAGACAACAATATGAAAGTGATGTTGGATACAAGATACAGAACATAATTGCATTTGAGGGTCACCAGAGGATAGAGAGGCTCGAGTCCAAAGCTAAATGGATGCATAGAATGAGAAAGGCTTGTTTCCAAAGCATTTGCTTTAGTGAAGGAACAGTCGCGGAAGTGAAGTCTATGCTAGATGAGCATGCCGCTGGATGGGGTCTGAAGAAAGAGGAAGATGACTTGTTGCTCACCTGGAAAGGTCACAATGTTGTTTTTGCTACAGTTTGGGTTCCTTCCCATTTGTAACTATATGAACGCCTGCAGGTTGCATGTATACCTTGCATTCTGCTCTCACTATCTTTTTGTATCTTGCATTATATATAGTAAATAGCCTCAATTTTCACTCGAAAAAAATTCCTATCAGTTGTGAAGATGTATACAGTACGCATAAGAGTTTTTTGTGTATTTCTGCCTTGATAACAGAATACATCATTCTGAGATTGTTGCAGTGTGGTGCATTTGAAAAAGTATAGAATTAATGCAGCCAGCTGCAACAATGCATATCGAGGATAAAAAAGATGAAGTTATAAGTATCAAAAGATAATCAAAATTGTCTATTAGTGTCATCTTGTCATCCCTCTCAAGGCTACGTAGATGGTAAAAGGTGGAGTATTTCATAGCTTACCTTATTCAAAGAGAATTAAAAATTTACATAGCTTTAAAATTATATATTTAGTGTTCATATTGTGTGAGAATTAAAATTATATATTTAGTGTTCATATTGTCTGTGTTAGATGTGTTAGATGTGGTAAAAATTTTCGATTAAAATTATATATTTATTGTTCATATGGTCTGAGTTGGATGTGGTAAAGTAGGGTTTTTGACCTCTATTAAAATTTAAATGTTCTTCTGCATTTTCCACTATAAATATTGGATATGCCATGTTTAATGTTTTAGAGCAATTTCTAGGTTTTAAAGAGTTCCTCTACTGGTGTGTTATATATTTAATTGAAAGTGAGGTGAAGTTTGATTAGTTGCAGCTAACATGTTATATAATAAAGGTGTAAGCTAAAACCCAAACGTTTTGAACCTTTTCTAACTACCGTGAATTCTTGATTCCGACAGGTAGATTGTTCGGTCGGCAACATCAATAATCTGGCACCTCCACTCATCCAAACGTCGTGACCCAAACTGCTATTACCATGTGTCACCTCTGACATTCCTCGAAAAGTGAGCAATCCCAACAACCAATGTGACAGTCGTCTGAGGTAATGCATGCCATAGTTAACCATCCATGCATACGAATTTGAATTTGGTAAAAAGCGGGCTTCAAATTTGAATCTGAATTACCAAGCAGGCTTGAAATTTGAATTTGAATAATAATCCCTACAATTGGCAGCCTCCTCTGGCCCTGGGAATCGATGTCGGGTCGATTGAAAATGTAAGTGTCGAGGAAGGACACTAGAAGGAATCTAGTAGGAGGGAGCAGCAGACTTAGCGATGAAGGCCTTCCTTCAGATCTGTGGGCATGGCGTAAATATGGTCAAAATCCAATCAAAGGCTCTCTGTATCCCAGGTACAGTTGTTAAAATATTTCAATTTATTTCAGAGATTCTGAACTGAAGAAAAAGCATCTGAGCTTGCAATGGTGTAGACATAATTCCTCCCTATGATTCTCTGTTTGGTTATGTTAATGGAATGTGATAGAACTCCTTTTTTCTTGTGTTTTTTAGTTCTCTTCTTCTGCCCGTTATCCATGATTATTTTCCATTCATGAAACTCTCAACCCCATGAATATGTGATGCACTTTCAATTTTTTAGCAGCATGCTTGCGAATGGATGGTGTGGGGACTCCATTATCGCTAGAGACTTTGTGTAATAGTAAGCAAATTTTGTCAAATCAAATATTGTCAAATTTGTTACAGATTTCTATCAATCTATGATGCGGTGTATTGATAAATATTGTATCACGGTGTGTAATGATAAATTTTGTCGCAAATGGGGTGTATCGATAAATATTGTTGCAAAATTTTAAAGAATAATGTTTAGGTGAAATTTTGGTAACAACCAGGCAGTGGTGTTTTACTAATATAATGGTTATTTGCTTATAAGATGTTTGTTTATATTTTTTTAAGTAGGATAAACCGATGTTATGATTATATAGTCTGATAGCCCATGTTATGACATCTTGGTATGGCTTTTACCATTATAAAATATCCTTAAAAATGTAATCCTCATTTTATGACGATGTTCCATTGAATACTAAACCCTTTAAGTAGTAATCTAGTGGTTGTTAGATGTATATGCCTCTTTGCTCGGCTGTCCTCTTCTCTTGTTTTATAGGCCTATGTTGTTACATCATAAAACCTATTTTATAACCAAAAAAAATCCTCTTCATCTTTTGGAAGATGAAATCCATGGCAAAAACTTATTATTAGTACTCATAGTCATAGGTTCTGTAGGTTTGACAGTATTTTGGTGGAAAGTTGCACCGTGGTCTAATTTGTTGTTGAACAGGGGTACTATAGATGCAGTAGCTCCAAAGGTTTCTCAGCGAGGAAACAGGTTGAAAGGAGCCAAACGGATCCGAACATGTTGGTGATCACTTATACATCTGACCACAATCACCCCTGGATGACTCACATGAACGCGTTGGCAAGATCCACCAGGCAAGCGGAGAAAGTGAATACATCCGAGAAAGAGAATTCAGATCAAATGCATGAGAATTCCAGATTAGTCAAAGATCAATTAATAAACATCATTTTACAGCCATGTTTTCAAGCCCATGTCCAAAGGTTTTTTTTTGTGGGGTCTGAGTATGCCCAAAGGATATTGGGTTTCTCAAAACCTGAGAATCTCAAATAAATGGAAGAGAGCGAAACCAAGAAATTTTGTATTTTTATTATTTCTCATTTTAGTTTATTGAAGTAAGGATATATCTTCACTTTTTAATCTCCTTGCACACCCTTTGTGCAGCATGATTGTTGGCTCACCATGATATCTTACAATAGTGACATGTTTTTTTGGATGCATTTTCTCAAGATCCGATCTTAATTATCGACATATTGACGAGAGTTAATCTCTTTCTGTTTAAATGCCACCAGACAGATCGATGATGAACATTACATCATATTTAATAGAATGTGGTACTTACTGATCATCTGCCTTGCAAGTTGCAACTATATATACAATTGATTTAATAAACTAATATCTTATTCAATACGTAAGTAACGCATATTGAGGTATTTTTCAATTCAAAACAATCAATAGCCTGTTATGATGCTCTTTCTCACAACCTCCTCTCCTCTCCTATCAAGTCATTCGTCGGTGTTACGAATGAATGAAGAGTGTCTTTCAACGCAAGTGTTGGGATTTTATTACTTTTCTGTGAATGATCTCAGCACTAAGACATGGCTCAATTTGTCTCGTTCGTTTCTCCATAACGTGTTAGGTAAACATTTCAAATAATCAAATTGTAACTTGGCCTTGAGGGACTCTACACGGAATTCAATCGTGTATTTCTATGACAATGAAATGACAAGCAAATTTAGGAGAAGATAAAGTTGTATGGAAAGATTTTTCTACATCTCATTGTCTTAAAAGTAAGAACAAGGCTTCAAAAAAGACAACAACTACATGACGATCTATTTTTTTGGTTTTAATACGAGTCAATTAAACATTTGAAACAACGAGTTGGCCATCAGCTTGTTAATTAAAGTTCCAGGCAGTCTATATGGTCATCAATATTGGGATATATGTTGTTACCATGAGACACAAGCTATGATTCCCATTCATGTTTATTGACAACCAATTTGGTTATATAATCACATGTAATAATAAATCATGGCCCATCCACCATTTATGAAAAGAATCAACAGGAATTGGCAATGTCCCTTTCATCTCTTTGTTTAGGTTTGGGTTCAAATTGATAGAGGTGATTTACAAAGCCTTATGTATATAGTTTAACTTTGCTAATATATAAAAGTTGATTTTAAAGATCAAGTCTATCGCTTGATGTGAGAGCATCATCCTTTAATCCAATACTAACATTGTCACTCCTTAAAGTGTCATCATACCTTATGGATCCTCTTTGGCATATTCCTTTTCTTTTTTTTTATTAATAACCTTTAAGACTTAATAGGAATTGGAAATGTCTCTTTCATCTCTTTGTTTAGGTTTGTGTTCAAATCGATAGAGGTGGTTTACAAAGCATTATGTATATTAATTTAACTTTGTTAATATATAAAAGCTGATTTTAAGGAGCAAGTTTATATCTTGATGTGAGAGTATGATCCTTAAATTGAATACTAACATTGTCCACTCCCTAAGTGTCGTCATACCTTATGGATCCTCTTTGGAATATTCCCTTTTCTTTGCATTAATAAACTCCTCTTAATACTCTATGTTTGGGCTTTTGTATAATACTTTCTTGCAAAGAGGTTTTTTTCTCTTGACAACTCTATGTCAACATTCTTTTGTAATTATTTAGGGGAAGATGGAGAAAATGCATTTATTCCATTGGTTAAGAGAAGTGGAGTGCTTTCTACCTAACACCATGGCATTTGTAATTGAGCAAGTGTTTGGAGAAACTCCATGTTTTAAGGAGTTTTGAGAAGTTGATTCACAAATGGATTAAGTTCACATGCTTCCTCATTCATGCTTACAATGTTCATTTTCATTTGAGCATGAAACAACCATTCTTGTATGGGAGTGTAGAAAATCTATCATTAGATGTGATGTAGCCTATATATATATATTCCCTTAGTTACTAACAATCATACTTCTTGAACTCACGGGAGCAACCACAACTACATTTGGCGTTTAAAAGTGATGATTTTTTCTTATGTGTACAAGTGACATTTGAAGGTGAACATTCATTTCTCTATTAAAATCACTTATGTTTATTGGCAAGTTTTCACATTTGCAAACATCTATTTAGAGAAGTTTTTAGAAATGTTTCTTCAATAATGTTTAAGTTGATATAGGAATTATCTCTTTTACAATTTTATTTTATTGGACATATGATTTAAAGTGTGGTAATTGTTATGTATGTCATATCATTGCTTTCAAAATGTTTACGTTGGATGGAGATTTTTGAAAAAAAAAGACGAGTCTCTTAAACATTCAACAATTAAGTGTCATTAAGATTCAGTAACATCACTTTTGTGATAGTACATAAGAACTTTTAAAAAAGATGAATGATGTGTAAATTGATTACACCTAGCCCCTAAGCCCTTACTAAAATTAGTCTTTATATTCTAATTATCATTTATACTTTACACTTAATCTTTCTCCTATCTCATTATAATGAATTATAATGTACCCCAAGTCATAGTTCTAGAGATCATATTTTCATAGGTCAAAGTTCCACAGGTCATAGTTCATGGGGTCAAAGTACCACAGGTCATAGTTCCACATGTCATGGTTCCAGAGGTCAAAGTTCCAGAGGTCATAGTTCCTGGGGTCATAGTTTGAGAGGTCATAGTTCCATAGATCATAGTTCCACAAGTCAAAGTTCTTGAGGTCATAGTTCCAGAGTTAAAAGTTCCACAAATCATAGTTCCATGGGTTATAGTTCCTGGGTCACAGTTCCAGAGTTCATAGTTCCAGAGGTCATTCCATAGGTCTAGAGGTCATAATTCCACGGGTCATAGTTCATGAGGTCATAGTTCCGGAGGTAATAGTTCCACGGGTTATAGTTCCATGGGTCATAGATCGAGAGGTAATAGTTCCATAGGTCAAAATTACATTGGCCATAATTGCAGAGGTCATAGTTCTTGGGGTCACAGTTCTAGAGGTCATAGTTCTAGAGGTCATTCTGAAGGTCATAGTTCTAGAGGTCAAAGTTCTATAGAGCGTAGTTCCATAGGTCATAGTTCTAGAGAAACTATGCCTTGTAGAACTATGACCTATGGAACTATGACATGTGGAACTAAGCCCTCTGGAACTATGACCTGTCGAACTACGCCCTCTGGAACTATGACCTATGGAGCTATGCCCTATGGAACTACGCCCTCTGGAACTATGACCTTTGGAAATACGCCCTCTAGAACTATGACATGCGGAACTACACGCTCTCGAACTATGACCTATGGAACTACGCCCTCTGGAACTATGCCCTCTGGAACTATGACATGTGGAACTCTGACTTGTGGAAATATGCCCTCTGGAACTATGACCTCTAGAACTACACCCTGTAGAACTATGACCTGTGGAACTGTGACCTGTGGAACTATGCCCTATGGAACTATGCCCTCTAGAACTATGACCTATGGAACTACACCCTCTGGAACTATGACCTGTGGAACTACACCCTCTAGAACTACGCCCTCTGGAACTATGACCTCTGGAATTACGCCCTGTAGAACTATGACCTGTGGAACTATGACCTATAGAACTACGCCCTCTAGAACTATGACCTGTCGAACTATGCCCTCTGGAACTATGACCTTTGGAACTATGCCCTTTGGAACTATGACCTGTGGAACTACACCCTATAGAACTATGACCTATGGAACTACGCCCTCTGGAACTACGACCTCTAGAACTATGACTTGTGGATCTGTGACTTGTGGAACTATGACCTCTGGAACTATTACTTCTTGAACTATGACCTCTAGAACTACGTCATGTAAAACTATGACCTGTGGAACTATAACCTGTGGAACTATGACCTGTGGAACTATGCCCTCTAGAACTATGCCCTCTAGAACTATGACCTCTGCAACTACGCCCTCTAGAAACTATGACCTCTAGAAATATTCCCTCTGGAACTACTCCCTCTGGAACTATGACCTATGGAACTATGCCCTCTGGAACTATGACCTATGGAACTACGCCCTCTAGAACTAGGCCCTTTGGAACTATGACCTTTGGAACTACACCTTGTAAAACTATGACTTGTGGAACTATGACCTGTGGAACTACGCCCTCTGGAACTATGACCTGTGGAACTACGCCCTCTGGAACTATGAACTGTGGATCTACGCCCTCTAGAACTA
>ML789703.1:538947-553513 GCA_009831015.1 Picea engelmannii | reverse complement strand
GGAACTACACCTTGTAAAACTATGACTTGTGGAACTATGACCTGTGGAACTACGCCCTCTGGAACTATGACCTGTGGAACTACGCCCTCTGGAACTATGAACTGTGGATCTACGCCCTCTAGAACTATGACCTTTGGAACTATGCCCTCTGGAACTATGACCTATGGAACTATTCCCTCTAGAACTATGACCTATGCAACTACGCCCTCTGGAACTACGCTTTCTGGAACTATGACCTGTGGAACTCTGACTTGCGGAACTACGCCCTCTAGAACTATGACCTCTAGAACTACGCCCTGTAGAACTATGACCTATGGAACTGTGACCTGTGGAACTATGACCTCTGGAACTATGCCCTCTGGAACTATGACCTCTGGAACTATGCCCTCTGGAACTATGACCTCTAAAACTATGCCCTATGGAACTATGCCCTCTGGAACTATGACCTATGGAACTACGTCGTTTGGAACTATGACCTGTAGAACTATGAGGGCGTAGTTCCACAAATCGTAGTTCCAGAGGGCGTAGTTCCGAAGGTCATAGTTCTAGAGGGTTTAGTTCCAGAGGGCGTATCTCCACAGGTCATAGTTCCAAAGGGCGTAGTTCCACAGGTCATAGTTCTACAAGGCATAGTTCCAGAGGTCATAGTTTCGTAGGTCTAGAACTATGCCCTCTGGAACTATTCCCTTTGGAACTATGACCTGTGGAACTACACCCTCTGGAACTATGACCTTTGTAACTACACCAGCTGGAACAATGCCCTCTGGAACTATGACCTCTAGAATTACGCCCTGTAGAACTATGACCTGTGGAACTATGACCTTTGGAACTACGCCCTATGGAACTATGACCTGTGGAATTACGCCCTCTGGAACTATGACTTGTGGAACTACGCCCTCTAGAACTATGACCTTTGGAACTACACCCTCTAGAAATATGACCTGTGGAATTATGCCCTCTGGAACTATGACCTGTGGAACTACACCCTCTGGAACTATTCCCTCTAAAACTGTGACCTGTGGAACTCTGACTTGTGGAGCTATGCTCTCTGTAACTATGACCTGTGGACCTACACCCTCTAGAACTATGACCTGTGGAACTACGCCCTCTGGAACTATGACCTATGGAACTACGCCCTCTAGAACTTCGCCCTCTGGAACTATGACCTCTGGAACTACACCCTATAGAACTATGACCTGTGGAACTATGCCCTGTGGAACTATGACCTATGGAACTATGCCCTATGGAACTATGACCTATGGAGCTACGCCCTCTGGAACTACGCACTCTGGAGGTATGACCTTTGAAACTATGCCCTCTGAAACTATGACCTGTGGAACTACGCCCTCTGGAACTATGACCTGTGGAACTACGCCCTCTGGAACTATGACTTGTGGAACTTTGACTTATGGAACTACGCCCTTTGGAACTATGACCTCTAGAACTATGCCCTGTAGAACTATGACCTTTGGAACTATGACCTATGGAACTATGCCCTATGGAACTATGACCTCTGGAACTACACCTGTTGGAACTATGACCTCTAAAACTATGCCCTGTGGAACTATGCCCTCTGGAACAATTACCTGTGGAACTACGCCCACTCAAACTATGACCTGTGGAACTACACCCTCTGGAACTACACCCTCTGGAACTATGACCTCTGGAACTACGCTCTGTAGAACTATGACCTGTGGGACTACGCCCTCTGGAACTATGACCTGTGGAACTACGCCCTCTAAAAATATGAACTGTGGAGCTATGCCCTCTGGAACTATGACCTGTTGAACTACGCCCTCTAGAACTATGACCTGTGGAACTACACCCTCTGGATCTACGCCCTCTCGAACTATGACCTGTTGAACTGTGACTTGTGGAACTACACCCTCTCGAACTATGACCTTTGGAACTATGACTTCTAGAACTACATCATGTAAAACTATGACCTGTGGAACTGTGACCTGTGGAACTATGACCTGTGGAACTATGCCCTCTAGAACTATGACCTCTAGAACTAAGACATCTGGAACTATGACCTCTACAAATATGCCCTCTAGAACTACGCCCTCTGGAACTATGACCTGTGAAACTATGCCCTCTGGAACTATGACCTGTGGAACTACGCCCTCTGGAACTACGTCCTCTGGAACTATTACCTCTGGAACTATGCCTTGTAGAACTATGACCTATGGAACTATGACATGTGGAACTATGCCCTCTAGAACTATGACTTGTGGAACTACGCCCTCTAGAACTATGACCTGTGGAGCTACACCCTCTGGAACTATGACCTGTGGAACTACGCCCTCTAGAACTATGAAATGTGGAACTATGCCCTCTGGAACTATGACCTGTGGAACTCTAACTTGTGGAACTACGCCCTCTGGAACTATGACCTCTAGAACTATGACCTCTAGAACTACATCCTATAGAACTATGACCTGTGGAACTGTGACCTGTGGAACTATGCCCTCTGGAACTATGACCTCTTTAACTACACCCTCTGGAACTATGACCTCTAGAACTATGCCCTGTGGAACTACGCCCTCGGGAACTATGACCTGTGGAACTACGCCCTCTGGAACTATGACCTCTAGAATTAAGCCCTCTAGAACTATGACCTGTGGAACTATGACCTGTGGAACTATGCCCTCTAGAACTATGACCTCTAGAACTACGCCCTTTGGAACTATGACCTTTGGAACTATGCCCTCTGGAACTATGACCCTTGGAATTACGCCCTTTGGAACTATGACCCTTGGAACTACACCCTCTGGAACTACGCCCTTTGGAACTATGACCTATGGAACTGTGACTTGTGGAACTACGCCCTCTGGAGCTATGACCTCTGGAACTATGACCTCTAGAACTACGCCGTGTAAAACTATGACCTGTGGAACTATGACCTGTGGAACTATGCCCTCTGGAACTATGACCTTTGGAACTACGCCCTCTAGAACTATGACCTCTAGAAATATGCCCTCTGGAACTACGCCCTCTGGAACTATGACCTGTGGAGCTAGCCCTCTAAAACTATGACCTGTGGAAACACGCCCTCTGGAACTACGCCCTCTGGAACTATGACCTCTAGAACTAGTACTATGCCTTCTAGAACTATGACCGATGGAACTATGACCTGTGGAACTACGTCCTCTGGAACTATGACCTGTGGAATTACGCCCTCTGGAACTATGACCTGTGGAACTACGCCCTCTGGAACTGTGACCTTTGGAACTACGCCCTCTGGAACTATGACCTGTGGAACTACACCCTCTGGAACTATGAGTTGTGGAGCTACACCCTCTGGAACTACGCCCTTTGGAACTATGACCTATGGAACTCTGACTTGTGGAACTACACCCTCTAGAACTATGACCTCTAGAACTACACCCTGTAGAACTATGAGTTGTGGAACTGTGACCTGTGGAACTATGACCTGTGGAACTATGCCCTTTGGAACTATGACCTTTGGAACTATGCCCTCTAGAACTATGACCTCTAGAACTATGCCCTGTGGAAATACACCCTCTGGAACTATGACCTGTGGAACTATGACCTCTGGAACTATGACCTCTGGAATTACGCCCTCTAGAACTATGACCTCTAGAATTAAACCCTGTAGAACTATGATCGGTGGAACTATGACCTGTGGAACTATGCCCTCTGGAACTATGACCTTTCAAACTACACCCTCTGGAACTATGACCTGTTGAACTACTCCCTCTAGAACTACGCCCTCTAGAACTACGCCCTCTAGAACTATGACCTTTGGAACTACACCCTCTGGAACTATTACATGTGGAATTACGCCCTCTCAAACTATAACCTGTGGAACTACACCCTCTGGAACTATGACCTGTGGAACTCTAACTTGTGGAGCTACACCCTCTAGAACTATGACCTCTGGACCTACACTCTCTAGAACTATAGTTCCAGAGGGCGTAGTTCGACAGGTCATAGTTCTAGAGGGCGTAGTTCCAAAGGTCATAGCTCCAGAGGGTGTAGTTCGACGGGTCATAGTTCCAGAGGGAGTAGTTCCACAGGTCATAGTTCTATAGGGTGTAATTCTAGAGGTCATAGCTCCATAGGGAGTAGTTCCAGAGGGTGTAGTTCCACAGCTCATAGTTCCATAGGGCGTAGTTCCACAGCTCATAGTTCCAAAGGGCTTAGTTCCACAAGGCATAGTTCTAGAAGTCATAGTTCCAGAGGGCGTAGTTCTAGAGGTCATAGTTCCAGAGAGCATAGTTCCACAGGTCTTAGTTCCATAGGTCACAATTCCACAGGTCATAGTTCTACAACATGTAGTTCTAGAGGTCATAGTTCCAGAGGTCATAGTTCTAGAGGGTGTAGTTTGACAAGGCAGAGTTCCACAGGTCATAGTTCCAGAGGGTGTAGTTCCATAGGTCATAGTTCCAGAGGGCATAGTTCCACAGGTCATAGTTCTAGAGCACGTAGTTCCAAAGGTCATAGTTCCATAGGGCGTAGTTCTAGAGGGCGTAGTTCCAAGGGGTGTAGCTTCATAGGTCATAGTTCCAGAGGGCATAGTTCCACAGGTCATAGTTCCAGAGGGCGTAGTTCCAGAGGTCATAGTTCCAGAGGGCGTATTTCCACAAGTCATAGTTCCACAAGTCATAGTTACAGAGGGCGTAGTTCCACAGGTCATAGTTCTAGAGGGCGTAGTTCCACAGGTCATAGTTCCAGAGGGCGTAGTTCCACAGGTCATAGTTCTAGAGGGTGTAGTTCCATAGGTCATAGTTCTAGAGGGCGTAGTTCTAGAGGGATTATTTTTAGAGGTCATAGTTTCAGAGGTCGTAGTTCCAGAGGGAATAGTTCCACAGGTCATAGTTCTACAGGTCACATATCCACAGGTCATAGTTTTACACAGCATAGTTCTAGAGGTCATAGTTCCAAAGGTCATAGTTCTAGAGGGCGTAGTTCCACAAGTCACAGTTCCACAGGTCATAGTTCCAGAGGTCGTAGTTCCATAAGTCATAGTTCCAGAGGGCGTAGTTCCATAGGTCATAGTTCTAGAGGGCGTAGTTCCAAAGGTCATAGTTCCAGAGGGCGTAGTTCCAGAGGGTGTAGCTCCACAGGTCATAGTTCCAGAGGGCGTAGTTCCATAGGTCATAGTTCCAGAGCTCATAGTTCCACAAATCATAGTTCCATGGGTCATAGTTCTACAAAGCATAGTCCCAGAGGTCATAGTTCCATAGGGCGCAGTTTTAGATGGCGTAGTTCCACAGGTCATAGTTCTAGAGGGCATAGTTCCACTGGTCATATTTCCAGAGGGCGTAGTTCCACAGGGCATAGTTTTAGACGTCATAGTTCCAAAGGGCGTAGTTCTAGAGGTCATAGTTCCAGAGGGCATAGTTCCATAGGTCATAGTTCCACAGGTCATAGTTCCACAGGTCATAGTTCTACAGGGCGTAGTTCTAGAGGTCATAGTTCCAGAGGTCATAGTTCCAAAGGGCGTAGTTCCACAAGTCAGAGTTCCACAAGTCATAGTTCCAAAGGGCGTAGTTCCACAGGTCATAGTTCCAGAGTGAATAGTTCAACAGGTCATAGTTTCAGAGGGCGTAGTTTCAAAGGTCATAGTTCTAGAGGGCGTAGTTCCTGAGGGCGTAGCTCTACAGGTCATAGTTCCATAGGGCGTAGTTCCACATGTCATAGTTCTATAGGGTGTAGTTCCAGAGGTCCTAGTTCCAGAGGGCGGAGTTCCATAGGTCATAGTTCCAGAGGGCGTAGTTCCACAGGTCATAGTTCTAGAGGGCGTAGGTCCACAAGTAATAGTTCCAGAGGGTGTAGCTCCACAAGTCAGAGTTCCACGGGTCATAGTTCCAAAAGGTGTAGTTCCATAGGGCGTAGTTCCGCAGGTTATAGTTCCAAAGGGCGTAATTCCACAAGTCATAGTTCCAGAGGGTGTAGTTCCAAAGGTCATAGTTCTAGAGGGCGTAGTTCCAGAGGGCATAGTTCCACAGGTCATAGTTCCAGAGGGCATAGTTCGACAGGTCATAGTTCCAGAGGGCATAGTTACATAGGTTATAGTTCCATAGGTCATAGTTCTACAGAGCGTAATTCCAGAGGTCATAGTTACAGAGGGCATTGTTCTAGAGGGCGTAGTTCCACAGGTCATAGTTCCAAAGGGCGTAGTTCCACAGGGCATAGTTCTAGACCTATGGAACTATGACCTCTAGAACTATGCCTTGTAGAACTATGACCTATGGAACTATGACCTATGGAACTACACCCTCTGGAACTATGACCTATGGAACTACACCATATGGAACTATGACCTGTGGAGCTATGCCCTCTGGAACTACACCCTCTGGAACTATGACCTTTGGAACTAGGACCTTTGGAACTATGACCTGTGGAACTACGCCCTCATAGTTCCATATGTCATAGTTCCAGAGGGCGTAGTTCCACAGGTCATATTTCCAGAGGGCATACTTCCATGGGGCATAGTTCTAGAGGTCATAGTTCAAGAGGGAGTAGTTCCAAAGGTCATAGTTCAAGAGGGCATAGTTACACAGGTCATAGTTCCACAGGTCACAGTTCCATAGCTCATAGTTCTACAGGGCGTAGTTCTATAGGTCATAGTTCCAGAGGTCATAGTTCCAGAGGGCGTAATTCCACAAGTCAAAGTTCCACAGGTCATAGTTCCAGAGGGCCTAGTTCCAAAAGTCATAGTTCCGGAGGGCGTAGTTCCATAGGTCATAGTTCTAGAGGGCGTAGTTCCAAAGGTCATAGTTCTAGAGGGCGTAGTTCCGGAGGGCGTAGCTCCAAAAATCATAGTTCCAGAGGGCGTAGTTCCATAGGTCATAGTTCTAGAGGGCATAGTTCCACAGGTCATAGTTCCACAGGTCATAGTTCTACAGGGCGTAATTCCGTAGGTCATAGTTCCATAGGGCGTAGTTCCAGAGGGTGTAGTTCCAAAGGTCATAGTTCCAGAGGGCATAGTTCCACAGGTCATAGTTCCAGAGGGCATATTTCCACAGGTCATAGTTCCATAGGTCATAGTTCTACAAGGCGTAGTTCCACAGGTCATAGTTCTAGAGGGAGTAGTTCCAGACGGCGTAGTTCCACAGGTCATAGTTCCACAGGGCGTAGTTCCACAGGTCATAGTTCTAGAGGGTGTAGTTCCAGAGGGAATATTTCTAGAGGTCATAGTTCCAGAGGGCGTAGTTCTAGAGTTCATAGTTCCAGAGGGCATAGTTCCACAGGTCATAGTTCCACAGGTCACAGTTCCACAGGTCATAGTTTTACATGGCATAGTTCTAGAGGTCATAGTTCGAGAGGGCGTTGTTCCACAAGTCACAGTTCCACAGGTCATAGTTCCAGAGGGCATATATCTAGAGGGATTAGTTCCACAGGTCATAGTTCCAGAGGGCGTAGTTGCACAGGTCATAGTTCCAGAGGGAATAGTTCCAAAGGTTATAGTTCCAGAGGGCGTAGTTCCACAGGTCATAGTTCCAGAGGGTGTAGTTCCACAAGTCATAGTTTCACAGGTCATAGTTCTATAGGGCGTAATTCCACAGGTCATAGTTTCCGAAGGCATAGTTCCCGAGGGCGTAGTTCCACAGGCCATAGTTCTAGAGGGTGTAGTTCCACAAGTCATAGTTCTAAAGGGCATAGTTCTATAGGGAATAGTTCTAGAGGTCATAGCTCTAAAGGGTTTAGTTCCAGAGGTCATAGTTCCAGAGGGCATACTTTCATAGGTCATAGTTCCACAGGCCACAGTTCCACGGGTCATAGTTCTACAGTGTGTAGTTCTAGAGGTCATAGTTTCAAAGGTCATAGTTCCAGAGGGCGTAGTTCCACAAGTCAGAGTTCCACAGGTCATAGTTCCAGAGGGCATAGTTCCACAGGTCATAGTTCTGGAGGGTGTAGTTCCACAAGTCATAGTTCTAGAGGGCGTAGTTCCAAAGGTCATAGTTCCAGAGGGCATAGTTCAAGAGGGCATACCTCCATAGGTCATAGTTCTAGAGGAAGTAGTTCGACAGGTCATAGTTCCAGAGGGCGTAGTTCTACAAGACATAGTTCTGCAGGTCATTGTTCTACAAGGCGTAGTCCCACAGGTCATAGTTCTAGAGGGCGTAGTTCCATAGGGCGTAGTTCCACAGGTCATAGTTCCAAAGGGCGTAGTCCCACAGGTCATAGTTCCAGAGGGAGTAGTTGGAGAGGGCATATTTCTGGAGGCCATAGTTCTAGAGGTCGTAGTTCCAGAGGTCATAGTTCCAGAGGGCATAGTTCCACAGGACATGGTTCCTCATGTCACAGTTCCACAAGTCATAGTTTTATACAGTGTAGTTCTAGAGGTCATAGTTCCATAGGTCATAGTTTGAGAGGGCGTAGTTCCACAAGTCACAGTTCCACAGGTCATAGTTTGAGAGGGCATAGTTCCACAGGTCATATTTCCAAAGGGTGTAGTTCCATAGGTCATAGTTCCATAGGGCGTAGTTCGAAAGGTCATAGTTCCAGAGGGCATAGTTCCAGAGGTGGTAGCTCCATAGGTCATAGTTCCATAGGGCATAGTTCCACAAGTCGTAGTTCCAGAGGGCCTAGTTCCATAGGTCATAGTTCTACAGAGCATAGTTCTAGAGGTCATAGTTCCAGAGGGCGTAGTTCCATAGGGCATAGTTCCACAGGTCATAGTTCCATAGGGCGTAGTTCCACAAGTCATAGTTTCATAGGGCATAGCTCCACAAGGCATAGTGTTAGAGGCCGTAGTTCCAGAGGGCGTAGTTCCAGAGGTCATATTTCTATAGGGCATAGTTCCAAAGGTCATAGTTCCATAGGTCACAGTTCCACAGGTCATAGTTCTACAGGGCGTAGTTCTAGAGTTCATAGTTCCAGAGATCATATTTCTAGAGGGCATAGTTCCACAAGACAGAGTTCCACAAGTCAGAGTTCCACAAGTCATAGTTCCAGAGGGCGTAGTTCCACAGGTCATAGTTCTAGAGGGCGTAGTTCCATAGGTCATAGTTTCAAAGGGTGTAGTTCCAAAGGTCATAGTTCCAGAGGGTGTAGCTCCAGATGTCATAGTTCTAGAGGACGTAGTTCCACGAGTCATAGTTCCATAGGGCGTAGTTCCACAGGTAATAGTTCTACAGGGCATAGTTCCAGAGGTCATAGTTCTATAGGGCGGAGTTCCAGAGGGCGTAATTCCATAGGTCATAGTTCCAGAGGGCCTAGTTCCACAAGTCATAGTTCTAGAGGGCATAGGTCCACAGGTCATAGTTCCAGAGGGCATAGTTCCAGAGGTCATAGTTCTAGAGGCCGTAGTTCCAGAGGTCATAGTTCCATAGGGTGTATTTCCAGAGGGCGTAGTTCCACAGGTCATAGTTCCAGAGGGCATAGTTCCACAGGTCATAGTTCCACAGGTCATAGTTCTACAGGGTGTAGTTCCAGAGGTCATAGTTCCAGAGGGCGTAGTTCCACAGGTCATAGTTCCAGAGGGCATAGTTCCACAGGTCATAGTTCCACAGGTCATAGTTCTGCAGGGCATAGTTCTAGAAGTAATAGTGACAGAGGTCATAGTTCCAGAGGGTGTAGTTCCACAAGTCACAGTTTGACAGTTCATAGTTCCAGAGGTCACAGTTCCAGAGGGCATAGTTCCAGAGGTGATAGTTCTAGAGGTCATAGTTCCTGGGGGCATAGTTCCAGAGGGCGTAGTTCCATAGGTCATAGTTCCAAAGGGCATAGTTCCACAGGTCATAGTTCTAGAGGGCATAGTTCCAAAGGTCATATTTCCAGAGGGCGTAGTTCGATAGGTCATAGTTCCAGAGGGCGTAGTTCCACAGGTCATAGTTCTACAGGGCGTAATTCCACAGGTCATAGTTTCAGAAGGTGTAGTTCCAGAGGGCATAGTTCCACAGGTCATAGTTCCAGAGGGCGTAGTTCCACGGGTCATAGTTCTAGAGGGCATAGTTCCACAGGGCATATTTCTAGAGGTAATAGTTCTAAAGGGTTTAGTTCTAGAGGTCATAGTTCCAGAGGGCATACTTCCATAGGTCATAGTTCCACAGGTCACAGTTCCACAGGTCATAGTTCTACAGGGTGTAGTTCTAGAGGTCATAGTTTCAAAGGTCATAGTTTCAGAGGGTGTAGTTCCACAAGTCAAAGTTCCACAAGTCATAGTTCCAGAGGGCATAGTTCCAGAGGGCGTAGTTCCACAGGTCATAGTTCCAGAGGGTGTAGTTTCAGAGGTCATAGTTCTAGAGGGCGTAGTTCCAAACGTCATAGTTCCAGAGGGCATAGTTCCAGAGGGCGTAGCTCCATAGGTCATAGTTCCAAAGGGCATAGTTCGACAGGTCATAGTTCCAGAGGGCTTAGTTCCACAGGTCATAGTTCCACAGGTCATAGTTCTACAAGGCGTAGTTCTAGAGGTCATAGTTCCAGAGGGCGTTGTTCCATAGGGCGTAGTTCCACGGGTCATAGTTCCAAAGGGCGTAGTTCCACAGGTCATAGTTCTAGAGGGCGTAGTTCCAGAGGGCATATTTCTAGAGGTCATAGTTCTAGAGTTCGTTGTTCCAGAGGTCATAGTTCCAGAGGGCATAGTTCGACAGGTCATAGTTCCACATGTCACAGTTCCATAGGTCATAGTTTTACACGGCGTAGTTCTAGAGGTCATAGTTCCATAGATCATAGTTCGAGAGGGCATAGTTACACAAGTCACAGTTCCACAGGTCATAGTTCCAGAGGGCGTAGTTCCACAAGTCATAGTTCCAGAGGGTGTAGTTCCACAAGTCATAGTTCCATAGGGCGTAGTTTGAAAGGTCATAGTTCCATAGGGCATAGTTCCAGAGGGTGTAACTCCACAGATCATAGTTCCAGAGGGCGTAGTTCCATAGGTCATTGTTCCAGAGAGAGTAGTTCCACAGGTCATAGTTCTACAGAGCATAGTTCCAGAGGTCATAATTCCAGAGGGCGTAGTTCCAGAGGGCGTAGTTCCAGAGGGCATAGTTCCAGAGGGTGTAGTTCCACAGGTCATAGTTACAGAGGGCGTAGTTCCACAAGGCATAGTTTTAAAGGTCGTAGTTCCAGAGGGCATAGTTCCAAAGGTCATAGTTCCAGAGGGCATAGTTCCAGAAGTCATAGTTCCACAGGTCACAGTTCCACGGGTCATAGTTCTACAAGGCGTAGTTCTAGAGGTCGTAGTTCCAGAGATCATATTTCCAGAGGGCATAGTTCCACAAGTCAGAGTTCCACAAGTCATAGTTCCAGAGGGCGTAGTTCCACAGGTCATAGTTCCATAGGGTGTAGTTCCACAGATCATAGTTTCAAAGTGCGTAGTTCCAAAGGTCATAGTTCCAGAGGGCGTAGTTCCAGAGGGCGTAGCTCCACATGTCATAGCTCTAGAGGGTGTAGTTCCATGGGTCATAGTTCCATAGGGCGTAGTTCCACAGGTAGTAGTTCTACAGGGCGTATTACCAAATGTCATAGCTTCAGAGGGCGGAGTTCTAGAGGGAATAGTTCCATAGGTCATAGTTCCAGAGGGCGTAGTTCCACAGGTCATAGTTCTAGAGGGCGTAGGTCCACAGGTCATAGTTCCAGAGGGAATAGTTCCAGAGGTCATAGTTCTAGAGGCCGTAGTTCCAGAGGTCATAGTTCCATACGGTGTAGTTCCAGAGGGCGTAGTTCCACAGGTCATAGTTCCAGAGGGCATAGTTCCATAAGTCATAGTTCCACAGGTCATAGTTCTATAGGGTGTAGTTCCAGAGATCATAGTTCCAGAGGGCGTAGTTCCAGAGACGTAGTTCCAAAGGGTGTAGTTCCACAAGTCATAGTTCTAGAAGGCGTAGTTCCACAGGTCATATTTCCAGAGGCCGTAGTTCCACAGGTCATAGTTCCACAGGTCATAGTTCTACAAGGCATAGTTCTAGAGGTAATAGTTACAGAGGTCATAGTTCCAGAGGGTGTAGTTCCACAATTCACAGTTCCACAGTTCATAGTTCCAGAGGTCACAGTTCCAGAGGGCATAGTTCCAGAGGTGATAGTTCTAGAGTCCATAGTTCTTGAGGGCGTAGTTCCAGAGGAAACGTCTAGAATTTTATGAAACGGGAATGTCTGGAAACACGACCCCCTGGAAACGTATCGAATTTTCCTTTGGGATCAATGAGACTTCCCCCCCCATCCCCCCACTCCTACCACTCCTAATCATAGCTACCATTTTGCAACCCATAAGCTGCCATAAATAACTACCCACAAGCATCATATTATTTTTTCTATTTTTTTGGTTGGGTGAAATGCTTCCTATAGACACCAGCAAGAAACAACTATTTGTTTTCAGTTATTATGATGTGGTAGAAGTGTGTCAAAAGTTATGAAAACACCCATATGGCTATAAGAAGGGTATATATTCCACCAAAGTCACCCAGGACTTTCACCTGGCCAATGACAATAAATGGTCCTTTTCCAGAGACATGTTGGCTCATAAGGAAGAACATGTTATTTGGGGGAATCAAACCCTGGTGGAGGTGATGATAACGCACTGCTTTCACTGAACAGGAAAGCCCCCGTTGAGAAGCATCATATTTTTTACTGTACTGTATTTTCATTGTATTGAAATTATAAACATGTTGTTCAACCACAAGTTGCTGGGAGTTGAACTGCAATCGCCCTTCCCTGCCCTCAATAATTCATCTTATAGGTTTTAAGTCAGCTCATAGGTTCAATCACCTGGATGAAGCATGCATGTTTTTTATCCATTTGGCAACAGGTCATGTCCTGTTGTAGGATTCCATATTATCTTAATTTTGTTATTTGACATAATGGGTTGTTCGGATTGTAGCTTATACCTTTCAATATTTCCAGACCTATTCTTCAGTGGTTTGGGATGCTTATCTAAAGTATCTCCTAGAGTAGCCAAATTTTGAATCCATCTGTAAGTGGTTTGAGAGAGTGATCTGTAAGCAGTTTGAAAGAAAGTCATACAACTTGGACTAGACAATGACCTTGCAAGAAAAAAAATAAGAGTTAACTGGTTTTTTTGGCAAAAACTTGTCAAGAACTTGACATACTAAAAATACATATAAACCATTAAAAATTTGGCAGAAAAAACAGGAGACAATTCCATCCCATGACAAATCCATCATCTAGACATCAAAATAGACATACACTTGTGTGAATAGGAAAATTGATACTGTAAGAATCATATTTACATGATAGTTTATGAGGTGAGGCCACACGATCATAATCCACAAATTTGACAGAAGATAATTTGTAATTACATAATACATTTTTTTTTCCTTTGAATATGTTTATTGTTGCTGTTTTTTCACATACATAGTTTGAAATTCGACCTCTAGAACTATGACCTCTGGAACTATGACCTATGGAACTCTGACCATGGGAACTATTACCTATAGAACTATGACCTCTAGAACTGTGACCCCATGAACTATGACCTGTGAAACTATGACCTCTGGAACTACACCCTTTGGAACTTTGAACTATGGAGCTATGGCTTGTGGAATGACCCCAGGAACTATGACCTCTGGAACTATCTCCTATGGAACTATGAACACAGGAACTATGACATTTGGAACTATGACTCCTAGAACTACGCCCTCTGGAACTTTGACCTATGGAACTATGACCCGTGGAACTATGACTCATGGAACTATGACCTCTGTAACTATGACCTCCGGAACTTTGACCTCTGTAACTATGACCCTGAGAACTATGAACTGTGGGACTTTGACCTCTAGAACTATGACTTTAAAAAAATTGACCTCTAGAACTATGACCTTGGTAACTGTGATGTCAAGAGCTATGACCTTAGGAACTATGAATTGTGGAACTATGACCTGGGAAACTATGACCTATGGAACTATCACCTATGGAACTATGACCTCTAGAACTACCCTCTCTGGAACTTTTACCTCTAGAACTATGACCTCTGGAACTACACTCTATGGAAATTTGACCTCTGGAACTATGACCTTCAGAATGACCTCTAGAACTATGACCTTTGGAGCTTTGACCCCAAGAACTATGACCTATGCAATTATGGCCTATGTAAATTTGACCTATGGAACTATTACCTCTCGATCTATGACCCGTGGAACTATGACCCGTGGAACTATTACCTATGGAACTATGACCTCATGAACTATGATCCGTGGAATTATGGCCTCTGGAACAACGCCCTTTGGAAATTTGAACTATGAAACTAGGACTTATGAAATGACCTCTGGAACTATGAACTTTGGAACTGTGACCCATGGAACTATGACCTGCGGAACTTTGAACTCTGGAACTATGACCTCAAGAACTTTGACCTATGGAACTATGATCTATGGAACTGTGACCTCTAAAACTATGACCCCAGGAACTATGATCTCTGGAACTTTGACCTATGGAACCATGACATGTGGAACTATGACCTGTGGTACTTTGACCCCATGAACTATGACCTCTGGAACTTTGACCTATGAAAATATGACCTCTAGAACTATGACTCGATGAACTATGACGTGGGGTACATTATAATTCATTATAATGAGATAGGAGAAAGATTAAGTGTAAAGTATAAATGATAATTAAAATATAAAGACTAATT
>ML789703.1:522105-538288 GCA_009831015.1 Picea engelmannii | reverse complement strand
ATATATATATATATATATATATATATATATATATATATATATCACATGTTTTAATATAGGCAAACACTCCCATACAAGAATGGTTGTTTCATGCTCAAATGAAAATGAACATTGTAAGCATGAATGAGGAAGCATGCAAACTTAATCCATTTGTGAATCAACTTCTCAAACCTCCTTAAAACATGGAGTTTCTCCAAACACTTGCTCAATTACAAATGCCATGGTGTTAGGTAGAAAGCACTCCACTTCTCATAACCAATGGAATAAATTCATTTTCTCCATCTTCCCCTAAATAATTACAAAAGAATGTTGACATAGAGTTGTCAAGAGAAAAAAAACTCTTTGCAAGAAAGTATTATACAAAAGCCCAAACATAGAGTATTAAGAGGAGTTTATTAGTGCAAATAAAAAGGAATATTCCAAAGAGGATCCATAAGGTATGACGACACTTAGGGAGTGGACAATGTTAGTATTCGATTTAAGGATCATACTCTCACATCAAGATACAAACTTGCTCCTTAAAATCAAATTTTATATATTAACAAAGTTAAACTAATATACATAATGCTTTGTAAACCACCTCTATCGATTTGAACCCAAACCTAAACAAAGAGATGAAAGAGACATTGCCAATTCCTATTAAGTCTTAAAGGTTATTAATAAATAAAAAAAAAGGAATATGCCAAAGAGGATCCATAAGGTATGATGACACTTTAAGGAGTGACGATGTTATTATTAGAGTGACAATGTTAGTATTGGATTAAAGGATGATGCTCTCACATCAAGAGATAGACTTGATCTTTAAAATCAACTTTTATATATTAGCAAAGTTAAACTATATACATAAGGCTTTGTAAATCACCTCTATCAATTTGAACCCAAACCTAAACAAAKAGATGAAAGGGACATTGCYAATTYHYDTTGATTCTTTTCATAAATGGTGGATGGGMCAWGATTTATTATTACAYGTGATTATATAACCAAATTGGTTGTCAATAAACATGAATGGGAATCATACCTTGTGTCTCACGGTAATAACATATTTCGCAATATTGATGACCATATAGACTGCCTGGAACTTTAATTAACAAACTCATGGCCAACTCGTCGTTCCAAATGTTTAATCGACTCGTATTAAAACCAAAAAAATAGATCGTCATGTAGTTGTTGTCTTTTTTGAAGCCTTGTTCTTACTTTTAAGACAATGAGATGTAGAAAAATATTTCCATACAACTTTATCTTCTCCTAAATTTGCTCGGCATTTCATTGTCATAGAAATACACGGTTGAATGTCGTGTAGAGTCCCTCAAGGCCAAGTTACAATTTGATTATTTGAAACGTTTACCTAACACGTTATGGAGAAACGAACGAGACAAGTCGAGCCCCGTCTCAATGCTGAGATCATTCACAGAAAAGTAATAAAATCCCAACACTTGCGTCGAAAGACACTCTTCATTCATTTGTAACACCGATGAATGAATTGATAGGAGAGGAGAGGAGGCTGTGAGAAAGAGCATCATAACAGGCTATCAGTTGTTTTGAATTGAAAAATACCTCAATATGTGTTACTTACATATTGAATAAGATATCATTTTATTAAATCAATTGTATATATAGTTGCAACTTGCAAGGCAGATGATCAGTGAGTACCACATTCTATTAAATATGATGTAATGTTCATCATCGATCTGTCTGGTGGCATTTAAACAAAAAGAGATTAACTGTCCTCAATATGCCAATAACTACGATCGGATCTTGAGAAAATGCGTCCAAAAAAACATTTCACTATTGTAAGATATCATGGTGAGCCAACAATCGCACTGCACAAAGGGCGTGCAAGGAGATTAAAAAGTGAAGATATATCCTTACTTCAATAAACTAAAATGAGAAATAATAAAAATACAAAATTTCTTGGTTTCACTCTCTTCCATTTATTTGAGATTCTCAGGTTTTGAGAAACCCAATATCCTTTGGGCATACTCAGACCCCACAAACAAAAACTTTTGGACATGGGCTTGAAAACATGGCTGTAAAATGATGTTTTTTAATTGATCTTTGACTAATCTGGAATTCTCATGCATTTGATCTGAATTATCTTTTTTGGATATATTCACTTTCTCTTCTTGCCTGGTGGATCCTGCCAACGTGTTCATGTGATTCATTCAGGGGTGATTGTGGTCAGATGTATAAGTGATCACCAACATGTTCGGATCTGTTTGGCTCCTTTCTACCTGTTTCCTCGCTGAGCAACCTTTGGAGCTGTTGCATCTATAGTGCCCCTGTTCAACAACAAATTAGACTACAATGAGACTTTCCACCAAAATACTATCAAACCTACACAACCTATGACTATGAGTACTAATCATAGGTTGTTGCCATGGATTTCAGCTTCCAAAAGATGAAGAGGATATTTGTTTGGTTATAAAAATAGTTTTATGATGTAACAACATAGGCCTATAAAACAAGAGAAGAGGACGACCGAGAAAAGAAGCATATACATCTAAGGACCACTAGATTACTACCTAAAGGGTTTAGTATTCAATGGAACATCGTCATAACATGAGGATTACATTTTTAAAGATATTTTATAATGATAAAAGCCACACCAAGATGTCATAACATGGGCTATCAAACTATATACTCATAACATCGGTTTATCCTACTTCAAAAAATATAAACAAGCATCTTATAAGCAAATAACCATTATATTATTTAAACACCACTGCCTGGTTGTTACCAAAATTTCACCTAAACATTATTCTTTAAAATTTTGCAACAATATTTATCAATACACCCTGTTTGCGACAAAATTTATCATTACACACCATCATACAATATTTATCAATACACCCCGTCATAGATTTATAGAAATCTGTAAAAAAAATTGACAGTATTTGATCTAACAAAATTTGCTTACTACTACACAAAGTCTCCGGCGATAATGGAGTCCCTGCACCATCCATTCGCAAGCACACTACTAAAAAATTGAAAGTGCATCACATATTCATGGGGTTGAGAGATTCATGAATGGAAAATAATCATGGATAACGGGCAGAAGAAGAGAACTAACAAAAAAGAAAAAATGAGTTCTATCACATTCCATTTACATAACCAAACAGAAAATCACAGAGAGGAATTATGTCTACACCATTGCAAGCTCAGAGGATTTTTCTTTAGTTCAGAATCTCTGAAATAAATTGAAAGATTTTAACAACTGTACCTGGGATACGGAGAGTCTTTGATTGGCTTTTGACCATAATTACGCCATGCCCACAGATCTGAAGGAAGGCCTTCGTCGTTGGGTATGTTGCTCCTTCCTGCTAGATTCCTTCTAGTGTTCTTCCTCGATGCTTCCATTTTCAATAGACCCGACATCGATTCCCAGGGCCGCACCGCAGGAGGCTGCCAATTGTAGGGATTATTATTCAAATTCAAATTTCAAGCCCGCTTGGTAATTCAAATTCAAATTTGAAGCCCGCTTTTTACCAAATTCAAATTCGTATGCATGGATGGTTAACTATGGCATGCATTACCTGAGACGAATGTCACATTGGTTGTTGGAATTGCTCACTTTTTGAGGAATGGCAGAGGTGACACACGGTAACGGCGGTTTGGGTCACGACGTTTGGATGAGTGGAGGTGTCGGATTATTGATGCTGCCGACCTGACAATCTACCAGTCGGAATCAAGAACTCGTGGGAGTCAGAAAAGGTTCAAAACGTTTGGGATCAAACTTCACCTCACGTTCAATTAAATATATAACACACCAGTAGAGGAACTCTTTAAAACCTAGAAATTGCTCTAAAACATTAAACATAGTATATCCAGTATTTATAGTGGAAAATGCAGAAGAACATTTAAATTTTATTAAAGGTCAAAAACCCTGACTTTACCACATCCAACTCACCATATGAACACTAAATATATAATTTTAATTGAAAAATTTTACCACATCTAACTCAGACAATATGAACACTAAATATATAATTTTAATTCTCAGACAATATGAACACTAAATATATAATTTTAAAGCTATGTAAATTTTTAATTCTCTTTGAATAAGGTAAGTTATGAAATACTCCACCTTTTACCATCTACGTAGCCTTGAGAGGGATGACAAGATGACACTAACAGACAATTTTGATTATCTTTTGATGCTTATAACTTCATCCTTTTTATCCTAGATATGCAGTGTTGCAGCTGGCTGCATTAATTCTATACTTTTTCTATCCTAGATATGCATTGTTGCAGCTAGCTGCATTAATTCTATACTTTTTCAAATGCACCATGCTGCAACAATCTCAGAATGATGTATTCTGTTATCAAGGCAGAAATACACAAAAAACTCTTCTGCGTACTGTATACATCTTCACAACTGATAGGAATTTTTTTCGAGTGAAAACTGAGGTTGTTTACTATATATAATGCAAGATACAAAAAAATAGTGAGAGCAGAATGCAAGGTATACATGCAACCTGCAGGCGTTCATATAGTTACAAATGGGAAGGAACCCAAACTGTAGCAAAAACAACATTGTGACCTTTCCAGGTGAGCAACAAGTCATCTTCCTCTTTCTTCAGACCCCATCCAGCGGCATGCTCATCTAGCATAGACTTCACTTCCGCAACTGTGTCTTCACTGAAGAAAATGCTTTGGAAACAGGCCTTTCTCATTCTCTGCGTCCATTTAGCTTTGGACTCGAGCCTCTCTATCCTCTGGTGACCCTCGTATGCAATTATGTTCTGTATCTTGTATCCAACATCACTTTCATATTGTTGTCTTTGTATACTGTCCCAGGGCAGGATAGTATCTAATGCATCAAAGGAGATCCATAGATAGTTAAAAGCATATTTTAACCTTGAAACTAAGCTAGTTGAAGTCAGATTGGAATCCTCGTCAATAAGAGTCACGATTGTGGGCTCAAAGCTCCAAATGATTCTTAAAAACTCATCTCGTTGACAGGAGGAAGATGAGCAAGAGCTTTGTTGATCTGTTGCTTCATCAGGTATGTAGTGCAATCTAAATTGACAATTTACGACCAAAGCTTCACCTTCTCTTAAATCCAGTATCGACGGCTCAAGCTGATCCAATACCAAGAATTCTTCATTAGGATCTGGAGGGATGACCCTAAACTCAAAAGGCACGTTTCTTGACCGAGAAAAGTTGGATAGCCTAGTGCCCAATACTCAGGGCTTTCCGAATGAAGTAGTGCCCCAATCACTTTGAGAGATAAGGGCAATCCTTGGCACACGAGCAAAAACTTGCTAACTAATTCTTCATATCCCACATTCTGGTGGAAGGCATGCGAGCAAAATAGATCTCTAGAAGATTCCCAGCTCATACCTGTCGTATTGTAAATGGACGACTCTTCGATCCCTGTAGATTTTCTAAGAACACCCTTATCCCGAGACGTAACTAAAATTAAACTACCAGAAGGAAGGACGTCCTTCACGGGGAAAAATAATGCATCCAGAAAAAATGGGATCGTTGGTAATGTGATCTGTTTCTGTTGAAGAATTTTTTTCCAGGGTGGTTTTCCCCACCCCACCAAAACCCATAATCCCCAAAAGGATGGTTCCCCTCTGTGTTGTTGCTCCTCCAATGACACCGTTCTTTCAAACTCCTATAGTTTTTCATCCAATCCAGTTGGATGCTTGGCCACATGCAATGGTGCTTTTGTAACCTTTTTCTGCACTTGTCGCACTACCTCGTCAATGAGCTCGCCTTCGTCACTGGTTATTTGCAAAAGAACAAGCACAACATAAGTATTTAAAGCTTTGTTTATCAATACAGTTACGCTTATACAGAGAATGAAGGATAGAGTTCTAACCCATCGAAACCGCTTCGAGTTGAAATATTAGACAATGCTTTTCTCCAAGCCGCAAGTCTTTCCTGGTCGTATCTCCCTTTTTTTTCATGAATCGGAAGCGCTTCAGTATACACTCTATCGCTCCTCGGCCAGCAGCAAAATCTCAAGGCTTGAGCACACAGGCCATCGGTGTATTTGTCGTTGTCTGTCCATCGTAGAATAATAATAGCACCCAAACACCCAAACACAGCGTGCTACCGACCCTGAGCAAGATACCAATGGCCGATTCAAATTTCAACCAACCTTTGGAACCCGCCTTTGGAGACCGCCTCTTTACAAGTCCAAATTTTAAAACGCATATGCATGGATCCATTCCATGGCCATGGCATGACAGTTGGATGGCTAACTCACTGTAACGGCGTTTTGGCGTGTGGAGTTGGTAGCTGGCCGGAGCTCTGACATGATCGACTACGGGGAGTCGGGACATGGAAAACGACTGTCGTCAAAGGTTCAAAACGTGTGGGTTTTAGCTTACGCCGAATAATCTTGGGAGTCGGTGTACTACACACCAAATTCCCATCAAAGCCAACACATGTTGATGATCTACACATACACGTTTTCATACATGCAACACAGACTTGTCGCCCTCATTGTTATCAAGAGCTATTTGAGCTATTTTATTGACATTCCATTGAAAATTGGAAACAAAGTTCTCAGCACAACGAAATTGAAGTAATATGGGGTTTTAATGTAAGAAAGAAGGAAACGTGCACATATCTCAGTGCTATAGACGACATTGAAAAAATAACTCTTTATGGACTCAGGAAAAGCGAGTGGCAGTTGCAATTATGTCAGGTTGGCACAATAAAGTTTCATCCTGGATGAAAGGACATAATGGCCTTGATTTTGGGTTTCATATCATGGTCATCAGTTTCATTCCTATGTATTGACTTTGTAAATATGTATACCAGACCCTAAATACAACAACTAATAGGTCGGATGTAGAGATCTAGGTTTTTAACACCTTCACTATTGTGATGTTCGTCTCTGCTTTTCAAAGTATATAAACCTGTAACTTCCCTCCATTGGTTTTTTAAATAAATGTATCCAATCTTCTTACCCATTGTAGTGTTCAAACAAAAATCAAATAAAATATATCATAAACTCAAGTATGATCACAATTTCTGGAAAACACATCAGAAATATGCAATATCCGTGACTAATTTACTAACAAACATCATGAGTATCCACAGAGATTAGAAAGGCATATAAGACCATATTCCTTTCTACCATGCTTAGCAATTTCAGCGATCATAACAAAGCAAAAGAGAACATGCCTTGAATATTCCTATCTTTCTTCAAGTTTGTCTTCTCTTTTAGCCATCTAGATTTATTTGCTATTAACTCGAACTACAGTGAACCATCAAATGACCAATATCAACTCCTTTCTCTAGTTGAGATCTCACTTTTGTCTATTATCTATTAAAAACAATGAATCCAACACCAGATCAACCACACCAAATTGCAATTCATTCTGGTAGAAATTAATCCTTTTCATCTCTGAGGTACTTAACCCTAGCCTATTGTTTCAATCCCATCTCCATTCTCCCCAACTTTGGCCATGATAAATGGATCAATATTTTCAAGAGGTATATACAATCCTATAGCGTCAAGTTGTCATGGAAAACAATTTGGATGAACTAAAAATGATGCACTTGCTTACTCATTCTAAATTATTTAGACCCAAATTGTCAGTTTGGAATTGATCATAGCATCATAAATACAACATAGACGGTCCCTCCTAGACTTTTTCAACTTTCTAAGCCCAATAATGTGGAGTATTGAATCCCTAGACTATTTTATCTTTCCATGATATCCCATGTGATCAAGCCATCGAGGACCCCAAGCATATCTCACCTATACAATATCATCTTCTTTCTGGTTTCAAGGGTTATTAGCATTTCATGGTTATGCTCAACATAGTTATAGGTCTGATGTCTATTTTATGTCCTTTCATTTGCAACACTCTTTTCATAGGAGAAGAACTCAGTTTAATATTATCTTTCTTTATATGCTACCTAATTAGTGGGTTTGTTAAATATCCAAAGGTAGTTCAACGTCTTGTTTCCTGGAAAGACAATTTATTTTTTTCTAGACAAATAATTTATTTTTATCTTTCAATTAAACTTAAAGCATTATCAATATTTGTATTTCTTTGTATTTTTTTTTATAAGTTATACATTTTAATTGGGACTCAGTCTAATGGTTAAGAACATGGCCTTCCTCCTAAGAATCCACTATAAATAGTGGGTTGAACATTCCCTCTAAGCTATAGCATCATCAATATTTTTATTTCTTTGTATTTTTTTTATAACTTAGACATTTTAATTGGGACTCGGTCTAATGGTTAAGAACATGGATTTCCTCCTAAAAACCCACTATAAATAGTGGGTTGTACATTCCCTCTAAGCGATCACATGTTTGGATTTTGACAATATAAGGTGTTGGGAGGTCCACTTGCTAGGAAATAAGGTGTTGGGAGGTCCACTTGTTGGGAAATAAGTTGGCACTAGTGAGGATCATGCCAATGATTATGGTTTCATTGTTGAAACAACACTATAAAATGTCATCATATATAATTGGTCCAAGGTCATCATCACAATCACGAAACATATAAACTAGTTCGAGATCCGCACCTGGTGACAATTATTAAATTTTGAGCTTGATTTCTTATGCAGATTACTTCTTTGAATTATTCAATGCTTTGATTCCAACTTAATACATTTCAACAATATAGAATCATAACTGAATAGCAATAATCATGTAGATACGTAATCATACACATCAATAACACATATACCCTGGGGAAACCATGTACAGGGAGAAAACCCCAACAAACGATATTCCTTTATTGCATTAATAATGTAAGATCACTTACAAACATCCACCATGAAAACTATGCTCTTAAAGAGCTTGCCAAGTTGACTCTGACCTGACAAAGACCTAAGAGACCTTATTGATATTGATGTATCCTAGTTTCTTTCAAAGACTGAGATATATCAACTCTGATATGGGTTGTGAAGCTGCCTCTAATTGACTCATATGTGCCTCTAATTAGCACTAGAACAAATTCCTTTGTATGTTGTCCTACACATCATTGTTTGTTGCCTATATATTCACCTCTATATGTTGATATACAACACTGATGTGTTGCCTCTATATGTTTTCCTACACAAAATTGTTTGATGCCTCTATATGTTGATATACAACACTGAGCCTCTGTATGTTGTCCTACACAACACAGTTTGCTTCCTCTATATGTTGATATACACCACTGATGTGCTGACTCTATATGTTTTCCTGCACAACATTGTTTGTTTCCTCTATATGCGCCCCTATATGCTTCACCCTTAGCCTTCATATAAATTGTGAGGAAGAGAGGGGTCAACCTCTGCTTATAAAGGAATGTAGGAGAAGTGGAGAGGGATCGAAATAGAGGTGTGAAAGCATGCTTGACTTAACTCAACATTACACTTTAGTTTGAAAATAGAACTAGACTTGAGACTTCAGTTACAACTCAACATTACACTTTAGTTCGAAAATAGAACTAGACTTGAGACTTCAGTTACAACTCAGCATTACACTTTAGTTTGAAAATATAAATAGACTTGAGACTTCAATTACAACTCAACATTACACTTTAGTTCGAAAATAAAACTAGAATTGAGACTTCAGTTACAACTCGACTCTTTACAAGGAAATTCAAATTTCTCTTCATGGTGGATAATGTTACATGTGCCAATGCACTAGATCAATACATTTATATCATTTGAAATATTAGGAATATCGTTTGTTACTAGCTCATAGGAATTTTATATTCAACGTAACTTTTGCTAGATGCCTTGACTTTTGCTCATGGCTCACAAGGCTTGACTAGTCTCATAGAGGTTGTACGTTCCCCCTGAATTTTTCACTAGTCTGTTTATGCTCATAGAGGTTGTACATTCCCCTAGACTTTTGCACTAGACTGTCTATGCTCACAAAGGTTGTACGTTCCCCTTGACTTTTTCATTAGACTTACATATTATCTCGCTCATCCTGACTTTTGGTTTGACTCATAGAGTTTGTACGTTCCCCCTGGATTTTGTCAATACCTCACAAGATTGGTTGATTCTCCAAATCTCCCTAGCTAGCCTCAGGGTGGCCCATATGGCCTCTCATTGGAGAATGACTGTCGATGCTGCCAAATTTAACAACAGTTACATATTAGCCCCAATTTTCGAGACTGTAGCTAAACTCCCATCTGTAGGGAGATGAACCAATCAATCCAATGTGTGCAAGCTACAATGACTTGGGCCTTTTTCATAAGCTGGCCTGGATATATTATTATTTGTATTTGAAAATATTCCATTCAATTAAACTTATGACGTGACCGAAATTGTGTATCGAAATTGCAATATATTGAAATCTTATCATCACTACATATAAAACAATCATCAATGTCCACAAAACTCTTATGCAGTGCATCAATGTGCACAAAACATTTTGGCAAGTGCATAGCCACTGCATTGACACTTGTTAAATATTGTGTTAAACATGAACATCCATCTTATTACTATATATTGTTGCCTTGCCACTCACTTATTAGTGTTAAACTATTAAATATTGTTGTAATCATATTTCATAATATAACAATATATTTCATGTGTATCTYTTAAAATGTTTTAATTTTTAAATATTAAAATAATTTGAGGATAATTKTTTTAATGGGTTTAWTTGGATKAACTTCCCACTTATTACATAGAAGGCRTTTATTTAGGGATAGGTTCTTCTTAATATTTCGTCATCCTAAACCACTTATATTTTTCTTTTTGTTATGGTAGTGTAGTGTTACAAATACTTAAAATGTTTTAATTTTTAAATATTAAAATAATTTGAGGATAATTTTTTTAATGGCTTTATTTGGATGAACTTCCCACTTATTACATAGAAGAAATTTATTTAGGGATAGGTTCTTCTTAATATTTGGTCATCCTAAACCACTTATATTTTTCTTTTTRTTATGGTAGYGTAGTGTTACAAATACTTAATAGTTGACATTAAAACTAACTAACAATAGACATTATACCTATCTTCTTGCAGTGGATGTTATACCTATTATGCCAACATATCACTTTTTAATCTATCTTTTTTAAAACTTGTTTAAAGGGTTCACCTCATCCCATTAGGTTTTGTTTAAATATTGTTGATGATGTTCTAGTCCACACTCCAAGATGAAGAGCAGGTAGTTCAATTTTTTGACACAAATTACAGGTAACCTCTTGGAGTAATGTTAAGGGTATTTGTTTATTTCTATTTTTGTTTAGGCTAACAAATTCATCATTACATTGCATAGGTTATCTCTTCTATAGCCAATTGGGTCTAGCTCAGGTGGCTAAATTTTGTATTATAGAGAGTCTCATTTGTCTTGTCAATTATGAAGATGAAGATGATAATCTACCTGATAATCTCACAGTGGACCCATCATTAAATGTTTATGTTTCTATTGATGTGTTGATGTTATGATGATGATGATGATGATGATGATGATTAATGTCCATTAAGATCGAATTGGTCTATTGGACCTTAAGAGGGTAAGTGATTACTTGTGATTCTTTAGAATTTTGTTTCTGTGCTTGAAAAGCATTAAGAGAAGCTTTCCAAGATCACCATACTTTTGTTGAGTTTAGAGGTTAGGAAGGTTGGTAGTGTGATAAATATTTTGAAAATGAGATCTAATATGAGTATAGGCTGGACAATCTAAGAGAAAGTGCTTTTCATCTTCAACATTCTTAGTGTCACAAAGATGACACACTCTTTCATCCCATGGCGTTTTAGGAATTGACCAACTCCCAGTTTCACTATGAAGCTCGTGAGAATTTGTTCTTATCTTAGCAATGCTTCTTTTTTTTCTTAACTTACTCTTTATTCATCCTTTGTATAATGAAGAATATATGTTGCTAGAATTATATGGTAAAAACAGAATTTGAGTAGATAATATGTAAAGTTGTAAGTGTTACGAATTTTTGCAAGTCATTCTAGTATTATTTCATTCAAGTATTATTTTGACCCAATTTATAGTCATTCATGTACCATCCCATCAATGTTATAACTTATATGTTTTTCATCCTGATAAGGAACCCGATATAGTGGTACTCGTACCTTCGACAAAAAAGTTGGTCAATACATTGTTGATTATTAGGTGATAAATCTAAAGATAAATATTAACATTATGTTCCAAGTTGGTATTATTTGATCAGTGATTTTGTTTTATAAAATGTAGGTGTTATGGTACAAGAAATCAATGATGAGATGGTTGCCCATGATAAAGACCCCTTGAGTAGAGCTAGGGTATGGAGATGAGGAACCAGATTAATAACGGCAACCATTTTGTGCATCTCCTCTTCTTGAATGCATAATGGGACATTTGGTAACAACAATAGAAAATGACAATTCATGAATGCATCTAGGCAGTCCACTACATGTACCAAATTATACCTATAGAGAAATAGAAATAATGACAAATGGCTTCTATGAAAAAGAACGACTAGGTACATGCAATATTTTTTCTTTGTAGATAACCCAAATCTAGGCAAGATTTTGTCTTTATAGATAACCCAAATCTAGGCAGGATTGTGTCTTTGTAAATAACCCAAATCTAGTTAGACTATTAGGTTGTTTTCTTGAGAATGGAGAACCCATTATTTTCTATGAATTTAGACCCCATGACACACTTTCTCAACATTTATAGAAGGAAAGAATATTACAGTATAATGAAAGCTAAAGACAATACAAAATCCCCTACAAATTTCACAAATGAATCAAAATGGAGATTAATGGAGATTGATGATATATAAAATGGTAGAAATATATAAATAGATATTGACGCATTTTGACACGATGGAATGATCAATATTGTGAATCATATGGTATGCCAATGTTCATTGAAGCATTGCTCATGGTCTACCGTGTAACAATTTTATTTCAACTACTCTAAATATTAAAATATATTAAAAGCTAAATGAGAAATACAAAACTATATAAAAAAAATCGATATTATAACAAAACTATATAAAAAAAAAATCAATATTGTAGTAGAGCTCCACTCACTGCATCACAACCCTTGATTTAAGTGATCAAATGATTTGCAATAATTTTGAGTATAGTGTTGTCGATGCAATTAAATTTAATTGTTGAAATTAATAATTGTTGAAATAAGTTAAAAATTGTTAACCTACTTACATTTTGATTTGTTGCTATAAACAAAGGTAAATGGATCCATTTATGATACATTTTCAATAAGTTTTACTAACGATATTTAATTATTTGATTACTATGTATGTCTATAATTGCATCGTGGATTGAGTGGAGCAAATAATTGTATGGAATAAAATTATATTTTTATCTTAAAACTTAATTGCATCGTGGATTGAGTGGAGCAAATAATTGTATGGAATAAAATTATATTTTTATCTTAAAACTTGGAATGAGTGGAGTAAGATAAATAAAATTATAATCGTATCTTAAAACTTTTGAAAAATAAAAATAAATAATATGAAATAGAATTTGAAATTAAATTTATAAATATTTGATAGCTATATTTATATGAAAAATAAATAAAATAAAAATAATAATTAAATATAAAAAAAATGTTTATATATAGATTTATCTATACTGTGTAATATATGCAAAAGTATAGAGTCTATCTCAAATACATATTCTATTCTGGACCAACCAACCCACGAATATGGAATATAAAGCACTTCTCACAATAAAATACGTTGCCAATTCAACTATATATATATATAGAGAGAGAGAGAGAGAGAGAGGTTCAATGTTTTATGAATCATGCATGATTGGTTTTGAATCAATCATGTTAAGGTTTAGGTTTAATTTGAAACATTGTGTAAAGTATTTTAATCATATTAAATTTGGAGCATTATAATAAGTATTTTAAATTTGGTTCCCCAATTTTGACACTCATGAGCATTAGTAATTTGAATTCATGCATGATTGGTTTTGAATCAATAGCATGTTAAGGTTTAGGTTTAATTTGAAACATTGTGTAAAGTATTTTAATCATATTAAATTTGGAGCATTATATAAAGTATTTTAATAATAAGTTGGTTATATACGATTTGTCATAAGTCTATTTTGTAAATAATTGTATCTTTTCATCTCATTTGAGAATTTATGTAGTCTTGATTTTTTTTGTCTTTTGCTTACAAACCATAGGTATTTAAGCAAAGGAAATACTACTCTGATTTGTCTATTTGTATCATTGGATCCATATTACAATACTCAGAGATAATTCATTTCTTTATGTTTCTCAATATCAAACTGTTAGCACCTTGACAAAAGAATTAAAAAGTGTACGTTCTATGAATAAGTGTGGAGAGGGTCATTTGCACGACACTCATACTAAGGCATGTTAGGGACTTACACATAATTGTTAGCACCTTGAAAAAATAATGAAAAATACACATTTATGGATACGTGTTGAGAGGGCATTTTGTAGGACATAGTTTGCGAGACATAGTTTGTAGGCCATAGATACTTAGGCAAATTAGAGATTATGGCCATTTTAACGGGATGTTGAATCCAGTTGGCCAACTGGATTATGGCCTGTGTGATGTCATCAACCTTTGCAGTTTTAATAAATGGGGAAGTCACAAATTTTTTAGGAATGGAAGGGGATTGTGCCAAGGGTGTCCTTTATCGCCCCTTCTATTCATCCTAGTCATGGAAGGGCTCAATTTATTATTGAAAAAAGCGCTCGAAGAAGGTATTATTTCAGGATTAAAGTTTCTCGTCTTTTTAAGATTTTGCATGTATTGTTTGTTGATGATGTTATTATTATGATGAGGGTGACTTTAAAGGAATGGTGGGAAATAGACAAAATTATTTGTTTATTTTGCAAAGCCTTGGGACTAATGGTAAATTAGTCAAAATCTACAATTCATTATGCAGGGATTTCGGGAAGTGATCTTGCTCCCTTCAAAAAATTTCTTCCCTTTTCTTTTATAGAGCTTTCTTCGAGATTCAAATATTTGGGATACTGGTTAAAGACTGGTTCCTAAAGCACTGAAGATTGGGACTGGTTGTTATCAAAAATTACAAAGAGAATAGAGATTTGGTGCAACAGATGGCTATCTTTGGGGGGCAGATACACTCTGGTGAAAATTGTGCTAGAGGGCCAACCAGTTTCTTGGATGTCAATGGAAGCTATTCCCCGATCGATTTTAAAAGAAATCAGAAAATTAATGTTTAAGTTCTTGTGGAATGGAAGCAAAGATTCTCAAAAAATCCACCTATGCAGATGTGAATTACTCTCTAGACCAAAAACGTTTCAGGGTTGGGGTCTTAAAAATCTAGTATTGTTTAATACGATGCTCAACATAAACACTTTGTGGAGGGTCCTGACTCAGCAGGGGATTTGGAACAAGGTCCTAAGGGATAAGTACCTAAAGAATACTACTGTTATCGATTGGTTCAGGCTGGCTAATCAAAGAGTGAGTGCGGCTTCAAGGATGTGGAATAGCTTGGTTCAAACTGTTCATGTTTTATTTCATTAGTTGAGTTGGTCCCTGGGAAGGGGACATAACATAAGCTTAGGAAGAGATCAGATACTTGGTTTGGGACAAAAGTATCTCTTGTCCAGACAGTTGAGAACTATTCTAATCCAGAAATGAATCACTTCGCTGGACCTAGCATCGGTCAATCAAGATCAGAATACTTTATCCGAGGATTGGATTAGTTGTTTGGATTTGGGGATTGTTATCCCCGATATCTAGGGATAACTAGGAGATCATGTCTCTAGGCCCACATGGTCCTAGACATGGAGTACCGAGAGAAGGAGTGACTTGAGCATGGCCCTGGAGGGCCCATCTTTCTTCTTCTTGGCCAGACTTGTCCTGTCAGCAGTAGCAGCTTCCATCACCACCGGCCTGGGCTTGCATCGGAGAGGACTCTTGCTCCATGAGGTAATTGGTCCGAGGTATCATGGTATGTGTCATATTTGATCGTTATAACCTTCTTATATATGCAATAGGTTCCTTTCATTTCTGATGACTGCTTCGATCTTACAATGATCCACTTGACCATGGTTGGGGTGATTGATTGGGTGACTTAGCAAGCTGATATTTATGGGTTTTGGTTAGCCACCAAAGGGGATTTGCAAAGCCATCGTCTGCTCCCACCATCTTATCATATTTACATCTTATACCCCGCTCATCCATTCCATTCCCCTAGTCTGGCCATTAGGATGACCTTTCAGGGTTACATCTTGTCTTGTGGGAAGAAGGGGCTAAAGGCCCAGGGGGTAAAAGCAGCTGG
>ML789703.1:494133-517435 GCA_009831015.1 Picea engelmannii | reverse complement strand
TATGCAGGGATGATGCTTGATGGTCATAGACATTGAAATAATCTAAGTGTTGTGAAGAGAGTTGTCGATCTCACTGGGTGGATTATTTTCAACCTAACATTGTAACATTTTGTGGGAAGTGATTGTCATTATTTGAAAGCATTGTTTAGCATGAACACAAATGTCTAGATGAGTGGTATTAAGGATTTTAATAATTTTTGGTGATATATATTATAAGAATATGTCTCATAGGCACTCACCCTTCGTTGCCTCGTTCATCCTCTGCTCTTGAGATTTATATTTAATGGGTTGATGTTGGAAGCCAAGATTATGAATGGTAGGGATAGATACAGTGACATTTTTCTCAATGTAAATGGTAGAGCTCAGTATTTCCTCCACACTTTTCTACAAGTTGGTAGTGGGAAAGTTTCCCTCTACCTGTCCCACAGTTGGAAACCTCTAACTTTGACACCTTACCATTCATTAAGTTGTTAGTCATGCAATTTGAAGTACACATTCTATTTAGTTTTAACTAGTTGTCCTATAAAATTTTAACTACAACAATTCAACACAATTTGATGGCCTTTTGTTTGATTTCCCTCTACTCTTTTATTGCATTTATCTCACATATAAGGTGTAAATTGTACTTCCATGTCAAAGGAAGTATTTTTTGATAGAAATTTGTGAAAGATTTGCAAATCATGCTCTGATGAATACCTTTGGTACTGAAGGAACCAAAAAGCCCTGAATTATGTTTTCTACTTGGTTGTTGTATGGTAGATTATGTGAATCAAAAGCTCTAAGTTATGAGGAGTGGAGTCATAGAGTTGTATAAGACTTATGAGACAAGTATGGAAGAACTAGGGGTAAGCATTCAGTCCCTTAAATTTGGCAAAATTCAAGGCATTTTATTTCAACTTTTAAGGTTAAATAGATTGATTTTTGGCATTAGGGGCTTCTATAGTCAACTGCAAAGGTGGTTTTATAACCTTGAAACTATTATAGGTCTGGAAAGTAGCTTAAGCATGGAATTATGAGCTTCTTTCATTAGACCATGGTTCCTAAAATGAATGTAGAGCATTTTTTGATACTTTGGTTCATAATTAATCCATGGGCTTCCTTGATTTTACCATGGGAATTGATGTACTGACCACCACTTTTCGAAGAGATCCTTTGTGCAACCATAAGACCAAATCCCAAACCCTCTTATTGTGGTGTTTTAAACCTAAAGAATCATTTTTCTTGCACCACTCATGAGGATGTATGGATGCAAATTTAATGTGTTCTATAATTACTACCCATATGGATTTTTAAAATATGTCAGTTATGGACTTTTTTTCAACCTCATGGATGTGAATTGTAATTGAATTAAGATCCTCCATGTCTTGAATTTCATGAATTCATTGCCATCAATTTTTACCATGCTATTGGCCTTAAAGGTATCAAGATGTGAATTTGACTATGACGATTATCATAGGTAGTTAAAAAGTATTCCGCCTTCTGGTTTTTGGATTTACAACTATCTAATGTTCTAAAATATCAAAGGAAATGGAAAATCCTAGTTATTTCATTCATTTTGTAGGCAACTAGCCAGGGAAGAAGATCAATCACATTTCTATAATTGTAGTAATATATATCATAGCAACCAAGAATTGGTGAATACATTTTATGCATATATTGTCACCAGTACAATCACATTGTTGAATACGAAACAATGATTTTAATACTTGAAATGAAATAACATCCTCATAATATTGAAAATGTATAAAAGTTTTTGAATATTATATTATGGGGCTATAGAATGTAGATTTTCTTTATATTTCCATGCCATAACCTAGCCTACAATAGGGTTTGGTATTTCCTTCTATTGAAGGTAAAAGGATCCTTCCTCCTCAAATGCTCTTCATATGGTGGTAATGGATTTTGTTGGGAATAGGTTTCACCTTGTATCCTTGTTTCCCAAAATTAATATAAGTTCATTTATTAACATGTTATTGAGCATGCATGTGAAGTAATATGTGCATTTGCAGTAATATGTGTCTCCACTCAGATAGATTAAATAATTTTAGTAAATAATATGTCTAGGTTTAGAACATGTCACACATAAATCTTAGTAACTGGTATGTCCAGGTCTAGGTCATGTTACACATAAATCTTAGTAAATAGTATGTCTAGGTCATGATCCACAGATATCTTAAATTAATTAGTGGATTTGTGTTGTTACATACTTACTAACTTAATACTTGGGGCTATTGAATACTTGGTTTCGTTTATTTTTTTCAAACTGAAACAATGTGGATTGTCTTAAAATGGTTGGATTTCAATTAGTTTGAATATAAAAAATGTTTGTTCTTTCTCTTTGTATAGATATATTTGTATGCATATTCCTTGGGTTTTATGAAGCACCACCTATGTTTGTTCACTTGATTGGCTTTTATATCACTGAATTCGAAAGTGTAACCTTGTTAACTTTTCCTTAAGTTATTGAAGCATATACACACTTGGTTTTCCCTAGCCATGTGTAATTTAGACATTTATATTCCATGGTTAAGTTCTGGTTTCATTAATCATTATCATCGTATATATGTTTGATAGCGTGTGCACTTTTAAACTCGATTGTTCTATTTCAATCTTATACAAATTTCTCATAGTAATTATTTGGTTCCTTTGAAAAACTTGAATGCTCTATTCTTTGTGTGATTACTATTGTTGGCATTTTCTATACTTGGAAATGCACAATATGAATTAGTTTCCTTTCTTTCATACTCTCAATCTACTCATAATCATAACTTGTATTCCCTTGGGAATAGTCTCGAAATTGCTCATTGAAGCTTCATTTTCCTTTTCTCAAAATTTGCATTACACAAACCTCACCAAGTCTACCCTAATCATGAGTTCGTAGTGAGGAAAGGAACCAATGTGCTTTTCTCGTTCAAACAATTACCATACAACAAAGTAAGTTGTAATAAAGGTATTTTTCTTTCAAAAGGGTTCATTTTCATTTATTTTGATTGTGTCTATTTGTAAATTTAAAGAATTACTGATGCAGGAGCATCGCAAGCACATGCAAGTGGAGGATAGTTGGATATGCACCAGCGTGCATTTTGAAGACATTTTGAATTTGAAAGGATAAAAAATTAATGTAATATCTAGAAAATATACATTTGCTTTTACGGTTTGGAGATTGTAACGTAGATCTTGAGCGTTTTCTCTCATCTATCGATTGTAGGCATTTAATGTAATGAATGTAAAGTAGTTGTAATCTTTAATTCTATTAGATAGCTTAGAGTTGTAGGAGGGAAAACTCAAGAAAGATCCCTCATATGTATTGTATCATTATTCTCATAGTAGTAGAGGTTATAGAGCAAGAGAGCATAGGAGGGAAGAGAAGAACAGATATTGTAGAAGTTGTATGAGAAGATAATTGTTGCTATTGAATCCATGTACAAAAGCACTTGAATTAATATAAGAATGCTTTGATCCAATTTCACAGTGTTGTTATGGTCACTGTTTGCATCTATTGAATGGTATGTTTACAGGTTGCTTAAATACTTTGTTATGCATTTGTTTCAATGTTGTGTGTGTATCTATGATTTCATGTTGAATGTATGGAGTGCGTGAGAGGGAGAGTGTAAGTTTCAATTGTTTCTCTTCCTGAGAATTCCTGCAAGGAGTGAACTGAAAGTCCGCAAGGAGTGTGTTGACAAGATTCTAAGTTTATCTTAGAAATCTCAGGAGGGATACCATTGTTCTTATACCCACGGAGGTGAAAGTATAGCATAGAGCCATGCAAAGTGTGCGCAGGCCCAGTTGAAGTCTTAGAATTTTCCAACCCAAGTGAGTGATTGAAGGAATTTTGTCGCAAGGAGTGCGCAGAGGTAGAAGACATCAGATAATCAATGATTATTGTGAAGGCCGCAAGGAGTGCGTGCAAGAATTTCCTGGAATCCTTAAGTTTGCAGCGAGAATCAAGCTCAGGAGGGATAGAGACTTTGAAGAGTTCGAAGGAAGGACGAGGTTTGTAGTCACCTCGCAGAATCAAGCTCAGAAGGAAAGACGTCGATTTATTTGGCCAGGAACATCAAGAACCTGAACGGATGGTGGAAATTCTCGGAAGGAGAAACACCAATACCCATGGACCGTTAGATCCAGTGAAGTTGTAGGGAGGATAACGACAAGAGTCTTTCAATACTTGTAAGCTCAAGAGGGATAGTAGCTGATAGATCTAGAGGAGCATGAGTTGTTGATTTGGGGTGCTTTGAAAATTCAACATTTCGGGAGTTGGGAGTATGGAGGAAACAACTAATGGAAGTCACAATACATGAAATCCTGATGCGATCAAGACCATTGATCGTGAGGAGAATCAGGACCATTGATCTGACATATGCGGTCATCGTGATTTCAGCGATCGGGAGAAGGGGAGAGGGCCACTTCACAAATCCCCGATACGCGAAATAATGGACAAGGATTCTAGATCCTTTCCACTTGTAAAATATAAAGATAGGGTTTGTTAATGGTTAGTGAGTCACTGATGACTCATAGGGATTAGTTGAGTTTATGAAGGACTTTGTTCCTTAATCATAGGATCTGGAAACAGAAATCCATTGTAAATAAATACAGTCTTTAGTATTTTGAATAGGTAGCTTAACTTAGTCTAATCTGGCCGAGTCTAGATGAGGGTTAGCTCACAGAACTCGAGGAAGATAAATGTAGATCAAAGAGGGGAGAGCTCGGAATTCAATTCCTGGAGCATGCACATAGACACATCTCTGGTTTGTAAAAGATCTATTGGAGAGTTCAAGTTTGTAAAGAAGGTTTTACTACTCTATGAAATTCAATTTCAGTATTGCAATCATTGATATAATAAGTGATATTATTACTCTATGTATATTGTGATATTTCTGTTATCATTGGTTGGAAACGATTGATTCATTAATCGATCTGAAAGCATGAATTAAGCCGGTTTGCAAAGAATTGTAGTTTCAGAAAACGGTACAGTGGAGGAAATCCAATTCATATGTGTATTCTGTACATATTATGGCTAAGCGGAGATAATATATATATGAATCGTCCAGAGAGTATCGATTCTATGGATTATTGAAATGCATTGTGAAATTATCATCATAGTTACAGGAGGGAAGCCAATACGCATGCACAACCCGTAAGCATTGCATATATGTGTAACATTCAGATCGTCGATGGTGGATAGAGCACAGATCGATAAATGGAGCATGGAGGGTTCCGATTACATAAATGATTGAACTGTGGTCTAGGAGGAAGAATAGTGATAGCAATGGGAAGAATGATACACAGGTATCGTTGGATCAAACTCTGAGTTTGCAAGGACCGTCGATCGGATGAGTCAAAATCCCCGACAGAGTTGAAAACCAAAAGTTTGGCGAGGTCAACGGGGGAAAGTTACGTCCAGAACCATTGTGGAAGGTTAGATCTATGATTGACACGTGTTTCAGGGATGATCAAGATCTCAACGGAGAAGGGAGGATACAGAGCTCGAGGCACTTTGGTGATTCCGCTGGGAGCCACGTGTTGAACGGTGTATGGGAGCGGAGAATGGATGAAAGGTACAGTTTGCATTTTTTGTGATTTTCCGTTGGGACCTTTTGGTCATATCGAAAGGTCATGTGGTATTAAATATGTGAATGAGAAGTTCTTCCCGTTGAGACTTTAAGTCACGTTGAATGGTCGTGGGGCGTTAGGCTTTGTAATTGTAGAAGCTAGGCGCCATGGAATCAGGATAATTTTCAGCCTTGTTAATAATCTGGATGCATATGGTGGAAAATGTCAGTATGTCCAGTGGACTCGTGATGCTGGGATAGATGTAGGTTCTTCAAATGATTCCTTTTTAATTTGATGCCATGATTCGAGAATACTACAAGAGCTATATGAAGGTTGTTCAATCCGCTAATGAAAGAAGAGATCTGCCAAAAGAACAGAATTGCCAACTGTAGTGACAGGTAATTAAGTTTAGTTCCGTCAAAGAATGATGAAGACCATATACAAGAAAGATTCCAGTACAGTAAATGGCGGAATCGAAGATCTGCTTAGTATGGGCAGGTGGTGCCTGCATTAGAAAGATCGGACACAAATATTGGGAATGTCTCGATATAAAAAGAGATGGAGGAGACGAAGATCACATTTCAGAAGTGCAAAGGAGAAATGTTGAGGCTGGAGATGCAGAAGTTGGAAGATCCTTAATGATGAGGAAAATTCTCTTGAAGCCAGAGAAGGAGGTGGAAAATCCAGTCCAGAGGAACAACCTTTTTAGGATTTCTTGCAGAACCAAGGATAGGGTATGAAAGGTTATAATGGATAGTGGAAGCACAAGTAATATAGTATCCACATAGATGGTGGAAAAGTTGTAATTGGAGACAGTTGCACATCCAAGCCCATACAAGGTTTCGTGGTTGCAAAAAGGACATCAGGTAATTGTCACTAAACAATGTTTAGTTGAATTTAAGATAGGGGGATACAGAGATGAAATCGTATGTGATGTCATTCCCATGGATGTCTGTATTTTGTTGGGGAGGCTGTGGCAATATGACAAAAATGTTGTTCATGATGGAAGAAAAAACACCTATACCTTGGAGAAGAATGGTAGGATGCATATGTTGTTTCCAATTGAAGACAAGAAGGTGAAAGAAGAAACAAGAAATACTATACTTTTCATGAGTGGGAAGGAACTTCTGGATGAAGTCAAGAAGGATGAAGAAATTTAGTTTTCTATGGTAAGAAAACCTAGAGTTATCTTGACCAGTACTTCGGTAAATGATCTACTTGAGGAAATTTGGGGAATGCTAGAGAATTTTGTTGATATAGTGGTGGACGATTTACCTTGTTCGTTGTCGCCCATCAGAAGTATAAGCCATCATATTGACCTTATACCAAGAGCAATTTTTCCAAACAAAGCAGCATACATATTGACGTCGTAGGAGAATGAAGAGGTCAAGAACCAAGTCCAGGATTTGATGGAAAAAGGGTTGATTAGAGAAAGCTTGATTCCATGTGTTGTGCCAGTACTGTTAAGTCCAAAGAAGGATGGTGGATGGAGGATGTGTACAGACTCGAGGGCTATAAATGAAATCACCATTAGGTATAGATTTCCTTTACCCATGATGGATGACTTGATGGATTTCTTGAGTGGGGCAAAGTTTTTTTCAAAAATTGATTTGAAAGTGGATAGCATCATATTCAAATAAGGGAAGGTGATGAATGGAAGACAACATTCAAGACGAATGAAGGACTATATGAATGGCTTGTCATGTCATTTGGCTTAACGAATGCACCAAGTACTTTTATGAGATTAATGAATGAAGTCTTGAAGGATTTCATTGGAAAATTTGTAATTGTGTATCTCGATGATATACTAATCTTTAGTAAGACCAAGAAAGAACACTTGAGACATTTAACTCTAGTGATGAGGAGGTTGCAGCAAGATAAGTTGCTGATAAATCTGAAGAAGCCGTCTTTCATGAAGACGGAACTCATTTATTTGGGTTTCTTGATCTCTTTGAATGAGTTGAAGATGGATCCTGAAAAGGTAAAAGAAATCAAAGAGTGGTCATCGCCAAGGAATATCTTTGAAGTCGGAATCTTCCATGGACTAGCCAGTTTTTACAGGAAGTTCATTACAAATTTTAGTGGAATTTGTGCACCAATGATGTGTTGATACTGAGAGGGGGGTGAATTAGTATCAAGTACAATTTAAAACATTTTTCAACTTATACTTAAACCAATCAACTATATCCAATGAGCAATGAACAATAGTATAAGAGTTACACCAATACACCACTATACACCATGCACAATATATGAGAAATAATCAATAGTTATTGTTCAACGGAAGTAACGACTTCCAAAGGTAGCTACAGCTTCAAAATGTAAAGGGAGGGATAAACCTCCAAGAGGAAGATACAATCCTCCAATATCAAGAGAGAGTTGAACTAATTGGAAGAAGTTTCAAGTTGTTGAAAGAGAAGATAATTGGACTGTTGAAATAATGTAACTGCAAAGAGTATTCTTATTATTATTGTTATTTTATTCATAAGATTAATCCCCATTGTGGATTAATCATGTCAGTAATTGTATTAGGACCAAATCCCCTTTTGCGGATTGGTCAACAGACAATTGTAATAGGCAGAATAAGAAGTTGGCCCCAGCAGTTATTATTGAGACCCAGAAATAAATTAAAGGTGGGTTTACCCACCCAGAGTGAGAGGTCGGCCCTGCCAATGAAGACCCTTCACACGAGCCAGTCTTGTATATATAGAGAGGCTAGCACCTCACTTTATCACACAACACACTTGCTCATTCTTAAGAGGCAAGCTGCAACTTACCAGTGAGAGAGAGGGAGAAGAGTGGTGCATATTTTGGAGAGGACTATTTGTATTGGTTTGAGTTATCTCTTGACATTGTATTGGAAATTTATGATAAGGAAGTTTTTGCTAGGTTTTCTTCCCCTAGAGGGTTTCCCAGGATAAATTTTGTGTCTCTTGTGAATGTGTATTTCTCAGTTATCTTGTTATTATTTTGCTCATATCTATTGAAATGCAAAGAACTATAATAATGGCATAAACATTAACATGGTATCAGAGCCAACCTAAAGGAAACATATTTCACAAGAGAAAAATGTCACTATTGCAGTACCTGCAAATTAGGGTTTTTCAAAAGTGAATCTTTTCAGCTCCAAAACTACCTAGAAAGTTGTGCCCTCCCCCAAGGATCATTTTGGCACTTAGAGCGCACCTTTTCAGTGGTTGGATCTCCCGAAAAGTGAAACCCTAGTTTCACAAAAGTACCAGAAGTACCAGAAGCACCAGTCTAGAAATCCGCAGCTCAAATTTGAAGGGGTAAAAATTGGATTTTCTCATATCCAAGTATACCAGGCTACTCGCCTTAGCCAAGCACACCTCCTGGTAAGGTCAAAATTTGATTTTAAGCATTTTCATTTTTTGGTCATTTTTCCTAGCCTCAAGTATAAGATGTCTGCAAGCACAAAGATTATTGAGAAACTAGAAGGCATAGACAAATTCCATGCCTGGAAGTATAGGATCGGTCTGATCCTTGCAGAGAATGACCTAGCAAAATTCATCAAAGAAGAAGTGGAGGAACCTAAAGATGCCGTAGAGAAAGCGAAGCATCAGAAAGACTTAATCAGGGTTCAAAGAATCATTGCAGATTCAATCAAAGACCACCTAATCCCATATGTATCATCCAAGAAGACTTTGAAAGAAATATTTGAATCTCTAAGCAAATTATACGAAGGAAATAACATCAACCAAAAGATAAATCTAAGATCTCAATTGAAGAATACCAAGATGCAGAAAGGAGAAATGATTCAAGAATATTTCTCCCGAATCTCATAAATTAAAGAACAATTAAAATAAATTGGAGACACCATATATGAAGACAAATTCATAATGATGGCCCTAAATGGTCTCACAAGACCTTGGGATGATTTCATCTAGACAATATGTGCCAGAAAGGAGAAACTACAGTTTGAGAGCCTATGGGAAGAATGCATCCAAGAAGAGACAAGGGTAACCAACCATGAAGCATTACTAGCAAGGGATGATGATCAAGCCCTAGCTACTCATACAAAAGGAGGAAGGAAGAAACCCTACTTCAAAAGGGAAACTCATAGAGAGCCTCAACCATCAAACAAATTCAACAACCAAGAATCTCATCCAAGAAATTTTCAGAAGAAAGCACAATGCAAGGGACGAGATCTCTCATCCATACAATGCTATCATTGTGATAATATGGGACACAAGGAAAATTCTTGTTCAGACATAAGAGAAGCATACAAGAGGAAGCACAAAAGGCAACATGCCCACATAGTCGAAGATGAAGAACCACCTATGAAGATGATTAAGGACCATGTCTTGATCTCAGCTCTCTTAGGATCTGTATCACCTGGAGAGGACACATGGCTCATTGATAGCAGTGCATCAAAACACATGACGGGTAAGAAAAATACTCTCTCTTGTATTTCAGAAAAGAAGTTTTCTCAGAAAGTGACTCTTGGAGATGATTATCAATATCCCATCAAGAGAGTAGGAGAATCAAACTACAAGCTAGATTCAAAAAACTCAATAAAAATGAAGGACGTACTCTATGTACCGAGCTTGAAGAAGAACTTACTCTCCATATCAGCTTTAGACAAGAAAGGCTATAGAGTTGCCTTCATAGATGGAGTTCTTATGTGGGCTAAGGAAGAAACCTTAAATGAAGCAATCGTCATCGGAAATGAAGAGAATGGCTTATATAAGCTGAAGGGTCACCCAGAAACTACCATGACCCATGCCATCGAAAACTCATGTGAACTTTGACATAGAATATTAGCCCACATCAACCACAAGGCGCTACCATACATATGCAAAGTTGTCACAGGTTTACCAAAACTCAAGGTCAATCAAGAAGGCATATGTAATGGATGTGCGCAAGGGAATAATATCAAAAACCCTTTTCCAAAAAGGGATAGCAAAGAAGAAGGAGTATTGGAAATCATTCATTCAGACGTGTGTGGCCCAATGCCATCATCCTCCATTAGCGGGTATGTATACTATGTATCATTTATTAATGACTATTCTCGTAAGACCTGGATATATTTCTTGAAATCTAAAGATGAAGTATTCAGTAAATTCAAGGAATTCAAAGCCTTGATAGAGAATCTTTCTAAGAGAAAGATTAAGATACTCATGTCAGATAATGGAGGAGAATATACCTCAAAAGAGTTTGTGAACTTTTGCAGAGATGTTGGGATCAAGAGGGAACTCACTACTCCCTATAATCCTCAACAAAACGGTGTAGCTAAAAGGAAGAACAGAACAATTATGGAAGTTGTAAAGAACATGATTCACGATCAAGATCTTCCTATGTGCTTATGGGTAGAAGCAGCAATGGCAGTTGTTTATGTGCAAAACAGATTATCCCATAGTGCACTTGGGTTCAAGACCCATGAAGATATGTTCACCGGAAAGAATCCAGAGGTAGCCACCTAAAAATATTTGGTTGTCCAGTGTTCATTCATATACCAAAAGAGAAAATAAACAAGCTAGAACCCTCTGGAAAGAAGGGAATATTTGTGGGATACTGTGAGGTCTCCAAGGCCTTCAGAATCTACATACTTGGTCATCGCCACATTGAAATCAGCAGGGACATGACCTTTGATGAAGAAGCAGCACTTAAGAAATCAGAAGATGCCAGCTTGAAGAAGTATATGAAGAGGAACCTGTAAATCCCAGGATTCTAGAATCTGTGAGGGAAGTTCCCAGGGCTATAGAACCAGTAAGGGAATTCATAACTTCCCCTGATGAGGAGACTCCTAAAGACCATGATATAACAAAAGTTCAAGAACCTCCTCAAATGACCTTCTCCCATAAAACAAAGCCTGCTTGGGCAAGAGAGCTTATTCAAGATGGAGAGAAGTATGGTGTTCCAGAAGGAGCCTCAAGACAGGTGAAAAGACCAAATCCATTCTCTAGTTACACGGCTTTGATGTGTAATATACTAGATGAAGAACCTACATGCTTTGAAGAAGCCATTCAAAATAAGGAATGGGCAGATGCCATGATAGAAGAATACCAATCCATAATAAAGAATGATTTACGGGAAATAGTTCCCAGACCAAAAAGTAAGGACGTCGTATCATCAAAATGTCTCTTCAAAATAAAACATGTTGCTGATGGAAGTATTGAGAAATATAAATCAAGATTTGTCTCTCGTGGCTTTTCCCAGAAGGAAGGCATTGACTATGAAGAGAAATTCACTCCTGTGGCTAGATGCACTTCGATCAGAACCATCATAGCTCTTGTAGCTAAGATGAAATGGAAGCTACACCAGATGGACGTGAAGACAGCTTTCCTGAATGGTGTTATCGAAGAGGAAGTGTATATAGAGAAACCCCAAGGATTTGAGGTTGAAGACAGGAAGTCTCATGTCTGCAGATTAAAGAAAGACTTATACGGATTGAAGCAAGCCCCTAGAGCTTGGTATGGCCATATATATAGTTTCTTGAAGAGCTTAGGCTTTACCAAAAGTAAAGCAAACTCAAATCTCTACTTCAAAATTATGGATAACAAACCAATAATCCTACTACTATATGTGGATGACTTATTCTTAACTAGAGAAGGAAATCTCATCACTGAATGTAAAAAGAGACTTGCCACAGAATTTGAAATGAAATACCTTGGCCTAATGCATTACTTCTTAGGTCTTGAGGTATGGCAGAGTCCAAAAAGGATCTTCCTTAACCAAGGGAAGTACACAGTCTAAATCTTAAAGAGATGCGACATGCTAGAATGTAATTCTATGAATACACCCATGGAAACGAAGTTGAAGCTACTGGTCGATACTTCATCAGACTTGATAGATGCCACACTATACATACAGATTATTAGATCACTGATGTACCTGAAAAACACAAGACCATACATTTGTTTTGCAGTGAACACCTTGAGTCAGTTTCTGGTAGAGCCCAGACGTGTTCACCTAGTGGCTGCAAAACATGTGATGAGGTACCTTAAAGGTACAATGGATTATGGTCTCAGCTATGATGGAGAACATGACTTCACATTGAGTGGATACACTAATGCAGATTGGGCAGGAAGTGTTGCTAACAGAAAAAGCACTTCTGGATGTTGTTTCAGTTTGGGATCAGCTATGATCTCGTGGCAGAGTAGGAAGCAATCCAGTATTTCTCTCAGCACAGGGGAAGCAGAGTACATTGTCGCATGTTCTACTAGCTGCGAAGCTATATGGCTTCGAAAGTTGTTGACTAGCCTATTTGACTTGGAGATGAGAGCAACCGTGATTCTATGTGACAACCAAAGTTGCATAAAGATGACAGAGAATCCTGTATTCCACGACAGGTTGAAGCACATAGAGATCCACTATCATTTCATCCGCGACATGGTACAGAGAGGAGCCTTGAAGCTCCAGTACATTAGCATGGATGAACAGGTTGTTGATGTGTTGACCAAACCTCTATCTCATGTAAAGTTTGAACACTTTCGAGATAAGCTTGGTATAGTTCGAAAGGACCCTCCCTGAAAAGGGGAGTATATATGTACTCCTTGCTTCTGACCTTGCTGTTAGACGTAAAGAAAGATGAGTCATTGCTTCTAACCTCGTTGTTAGACATAAAGAAAGACGTTGTGTGTATTCCTTGATTATGACCTCACTGTTAGACGTAAAGCAAGATGATTCATTGCTTCTGACCTCACTGTTATATGTAAAGCAAGACGCTGTGTGTATTCCTTGCTTCTGACCTCGCTATTAGATGTAAAGCAAGATGAGTCATTGCTTTTGACCTCGTTGTTAGACGTAAAGAAAGATGTTGTGTGATTCCTTACTTCTAACCTCATTGTTAGACGTAAAGCAAGATGATGATGTGTTCCTTGCTTCTGACCTAGTTGTTAGACGTAAAGAAAGATGATTCCTTGCTTCCAACCTCATTGTTAAACATAAAGCAAGATGATGATGTGTTCCTTTATTCTGATCTAGTTGTTAGACGTAAAGCAAGATGATTCCTTTCTTCTGACCTCGATGTTAGACGTAAAGCAAGATGTGACTGACACTGAGCTACCATCTTATCAGCTATGACATTGAGCCAATGTAGTACTATGATATGCCAGCCTAGTGCTGTGATGAGGTATCATTTTTACTGATACATATTGATGCAGATGATGATGGCATTCTTTCGAGAATGACGATGCTGCTGATGAAGAAAACTTCCAATGACTCGAAAATTTGCCAGCCAATGTTCCAAGATGATATTAACAATACTATCCTCCTGATGCCACTGATGATGTAGACCTCTCTCGCCTGATGTTGTTGAAGAATACCCTTCTTGTTAAGGGGGAGTGTTGAAATAATATAACTGCAAAGAGTATTCTTATTATTATTGTTATTTTATTCATAGGATTAATCCCCATTGTGGATTAATCATGTCGGTAATTGTATTAGGACCAAATACCCTTTTGTGGATTGGTCAACAGACAATTGTAATAGGAATAATAAGAAGTCATCCCCAGTAGTTATTATTGAGACCCAGAAATAAATTAAAGGTGGGTTTACCCACCCAAAGTGAGAGGTCAGCCCTACCAGTGAAGACCCTTCACACGTGCCAGTATTGTATATATAGAGAGGATAGCACCTCACTTTATCACACAACACACTTGCTCATTCTTAAGAGGCAAGCTACAACTTACCAGTGAGAGAGAGGTAGAAGAGTGACACATCTTTTGGAGAGGACTATCTGTATTGGTTTGAGTTATCTCTTGACATTGTATTGGCAATTTATGATAAGGAATTTTTTGCTAGGTTTTCTTCCCCTAGAGGGTTTCCCAGGATAAATGTTGTCTCTTGTGAATGTGGATTTCTCAGTGATCTTGTTCTTATGTTGCTCTTATCTATTGAAATGCAAAGAACTATAATAATGGCATAAACATTAACATGGATAGCCAGTTCTGGTTCTACTAGACTTCAGTAAGACATTTCAAGTGAGATGTGACGCAAGTGGATTTGCAATTGGGGCAGTCTTAAGTCAATACAATAGACCAGTTGCATACTTCAGTGAGAAGTTGAATGAGACTAAGATGAAATATTCCATGTATGATAAAAAGTTTTATGTAGTTATACATGTGTTGAAGAAATGGAGGCATTACTTGGTTCCGAAAGAATTCGTTTTGTATAGTGACAACCATGCCTTACAGTTTATAACCAGACAAGAAAAATTGAACCAGAAACATGCAAAATGGATTGAATTTATGCAGAACTTTACTTTTGTTACAAAGCACATTTCTGGAACTGCTAACAAGGTTGTTGATGCATTAAGCAGGAATTTTTTTATTCTGCAGGAGTTTCAAGTGAATACCTTAGGTTTTGATAGCCTTAAGGAACTGTCCAGAGATGATTCAGATTTCAAGAATGCATATGAAGTATGTGAGAATCATGTTCTGAGAGACAGAAGCCAATGGATTGAATATTTGATTCAGGATAGACTGTTATTTAAAGGAAATCAGTTGTGTATCCCAAAGAGTTCTATGAGAGAAAACCTTTTAAAGGAAAAACACAGTGGGGGATTGGTTGGACATTTCGGCCATGAAAAAACACTTACCCAACTGAATAGTTTATATTATTGGCTAGGGATGAGGATGGATGTCAATAAATTTGTTAACAAATGCAAAAATTTTCAGCACACAAAGGGGAAAAGATGGAATACGGGGTTATGCCAACCATTGTCGATACCACAGAGGTCGTGGGACACGGTAAGCATGGATTTTGTGTTAGGAATGCCAAGGACACAGAGAGGTTGTGATTCCATATTCGTGGTAGTCAATAGATTCTAAAAAATGGCACATTTTATTCCATGTCAGAAAACCAGTGATGCAACACACATTGCAAATCTGTGTTTCAAAGAAGTTGTTCGACTTCATGGTTTACCCAAGAGTATTGTTTCGGACAAGGATACCAAATTTGTTCATCATTTCTGGAGGACAATATGGAAGAAGTTGGGGACGGATTTATCTTTTAGCTCATCATATCACCCTCAGACGGATGGACAGATTGAGGTAGTAAATCAAATTTTTGGAGACTTATTAAGGAGTTTAGTAGTTTAACATCATAGTCAGTGGGATCATATTCTACCACAAGTGGAATTTGCATATAATGAATCACCTAATAGGAGCACAGAACATAGCCCATTCCAGATAATGTATGGAATGCAGCCAAGGGGAGTATCTGAGTTGAGAGACTTGGAGCAGAGTGAGTTCAGGAGTGCTGGAGCGAAAGAGTTTGCAGGAGAGATGCAGGAGCTCCATAGTCAGATTAAGGAGCGGTTGCAGAGTTCCAACTAGGAATACAAGTGTAGAGCAGATCATCACAGAAGAGAACTTCAGTTCGAAGTGGGAGATTTAGTCTTAGTGCATATAAGAAAAGAAAGGTTCCCAAGGGGAACGTATAATAAGCTGAAAATGAAAAATATAGGGTTGTGTAAGATTTTGCGGAAATTTGAGGCCAATGCTTAAGATATAGAATTGTCGAATGGTGTGGGCATATCACCCATATTCAACATAGAAAATATGTACCCTTACAAAGAAGATGAAGTAGGAAGAGAAGAGAATCAGAAGGAAATTTAGTGGGTTAAACAGATGCTTGTAGCTGAAAATCTGCAGATGGAAAAGATCATTGACTAGAGATTGGCAAGAGGACCTGGAGGAAGACATAGCTTGAATATTTGGTAAAATGGAAAGGACACCCAGTTGAGGATGCCAATTGGAAAAGTGAAGAATACATCCAGAAACATGGACAGACGATGCAGGAGTACATGAATATTTCATCCAAAGGAGTATGATGCAGGAGCATCGCAAGCACACACAAGTGGAGGACAGTTGAATATGCACCAACACGCATTTTGAAGACGTTTTGAATTTGAAAGGATAAAACATTAATGTAATATCTGGAAAAGCTACATTTTCTTTTATGGTTTGGAGATTGTAAGGGAGATCTTGAGCATTTTCTCTCATCTGTCGGTTGTAGGCATTTAATGTAATGAATGTTAAGTAGTTGTAATATTTAATTCGATTAGATTGCTTAGATTTGTAGGAGGGAAAACTCGAGAAAGATCCCTCATATGTATTGTATCATTATTCTCATAGTAGTAGAGGCTGTAGAGCAAGAGAGCATAGGAGGGCAGAGAAGAACAGAGATCGTAGACCTTGTATGAGTAGATAGTTGTTGCTATTGAATCCATGTACAGAAGCACTTGAATTAATATAAGAATTCTTTGATCCAATTTCACGGTGTTGTTATGCTCACTGTTTTCATATATTGAATGGTATGTTTACAGGTTGCTTAAATACTCTATTATGCATTTGTTTCAATGTTGTGTGTGTATCTATGATTTCATGTTGAATGTATGGAGTCCGTGAGAGAGAGTGTGTAAGTTTCAATTGTTCCTCTTCCCGAGAATTCCTACAAGGAGTGAAGTGAAAGTCCGCAAGGAGTGCATTGACAAGATTCTGAGTTTATCTCAGAAAGCTCATGAGGGATACTGTTGTTCTTATACCCACAGAGGTGCAAGTATAGCATAGAGCCGTGCAAAGTGTGTGCAGGTTTGGTTGAAGTCTTAGACTTTTCCAACCCAAGTGAGTGGTTGAAGGACTTCTGTCACAAGAAGTGCACAGAGGTAGAAGACATCAGATAATCAACGATTATCGTGAAGGCTGGAAGGAGTGCATGCAAGAATTCCTTGGAATCCTTGAGTTTGCAGCGAGAATCAAGCTCAGGAGGGATAGAGACTTCAAAGAGTTCGAAGGAAGGATGAGGTTTGTAGTCACCTCGCGGAATCAAGCTCAGGAGGAAAGACGTCGAGTTATTTCTCCAGGAACATCGAGAACTTGAATGGATGGTGGAAACTCTCAGAAGGAGAAATGCAAATACCCGTGGACCGTTAGATCTAGTGGAGCTGCAGGGAGGATAAAGATGAGATATCGTCTTTAAACACTTGTAAGCTCAAGAAGGATAGTAGCCATTAGATCCAGAGGAGCGTGAGCCGCTGATTTGGGGTGCTCCAAAAATTTGGCATTTTGGGAGTTGGGAGTGTGGAGGAAACAACTACCGGAAGCCGCGATACACAAAATCTTGAAACGATCAGGACCGTTGATGGTGAGGAGAATCAAGAGGATCGAGAGAAGGGGTGAGGACCACTACACAAATCCCCGATACACGAAATCTCAACGTGCACGAAGCTTGGACCCTAGGTCGCAACCGAGGGTCACATTAGGAGAATTTAAGGGAGGAGCTAAAGATCGTTAGCCCATTTCGGAATTTCGGGAGTTGGAGGACCCAGGAAACCTTGTAACAGAAGTCTCGACATCGTGAACCCCAACACGCCCTTTTGGGGTTGAGTCTGTGGTCACACCAGTGGTCACGAGGTGTGGAGGTTTACACCTAGCACTTGTTCGCGCGGGTACAACTTCTAGAAGGACCTGTGGTCATATGTATTAAATATTCCAGCTGGGAATCAAAGAGCCATTTTGGCTCAAGGAATTTGAAGATCTGTTGTTCCTCAGTTTATACTTTAAGGCTCTAGAGTATACCGTCAAGGCATCCAAAAAGGTAGAGATAGTTAATGGGTAAAAAGATCAGTTTAATGAAAAGCGAGATCAGGGTTGGTTCCTTAATTGTATTTGTCTAGCTTCCCATTGTTCTTGGATGATAATATCCCTTTCAATCACAACCCATGAATGTTCAAGTTCTACCCGTGTATTTGTTGTTTGTAAGATGGTATTGAATAGGTTTAACGCAATTCTTGTCTAATCTGATAGATCGGGTTCTATATTAGGCTGTCTGGTAACTGGAACAGTCTTGGAAGTAAAGATATTCCAAATGATATTTGATAGATCGAATACATTCAATGCATCTCTCCAGGAACTGTGTAAAATTTATGGGGGGTTCTGGAAGGCATTTTGCTTCAAACAGATAAACCTTTCTCTGTATCTTGGAAAGACGGTCTTCAACTCCTTTATCTGCAAACTTTATCGACTGCATTTTTAAGTTGGGCTCAACTAACAACCTGTCTATTAGGGTGACATCCATTTCTCTTAGCTGTGAAATTTCTGTTTGAATTTCACTAAAATTTTCTCTAAAATTTAATTGATGTTTTACGATATTAATTTGTCCCAGGAGTCCTGTACAATTTCCTTTTCCAATGTTCAATGATCTTTTGTCTAAAAGATCAAAAACAAATTCGCAATCATCTTTGATTTCCTTGACTATTCTTTTGTTTTCAGTTATGTTGGTTTCCCATAGTTTGAGCATGATTTCGCCTCTGATCTGCTCTGTGGAAGATATTTTCATAGTTTTGGATGTCTCTTCACTTGCCGAATATATGATTGCCTTTTGGTGAGTAACCCTTGCTGCTTTAGCTTCTTTTTCCTTCAGGATAATATTATCAAAGGCATTATCTTCTTCTTGGAAGTAACTCTGAATAATATTTATCTTGGAAATCAATTTCTGTTGTTCAACTTCTATTTTTGAATGCACTTCCAATGACTGGGCCTGGAAAGCTTTTAGATCTATGACCTGACCTTCCATCAAATTTAACCTAGCCTGTAACTGTTCTGGATGCTCCTTCTGTTGAGCAACCTGTACCTGACTTGCTTGTATCTTCTGGTTCATTTCGTCTAGGTTTTTTTTGAGTAATTGAATTTCTAGCCTTTCGGCAGCCCTGGTTTTCTCCAAGCTTTTACTCACCTCTTCTCTGATGTTCTCCTCAGCATTCTTTAACTAATCTTGTAATTGATTTATCATGTTATCACTCTTCTTTATCCTTGTTCTCATGTCTCCCATGGTAAAAAAGTTTGTTGTTGCCATGGGTCCCATGGAACCTACTATCTGTGTAGCAAAATCCTCCTCCTCCAAATTTTGTCCATATATCAAGACTTTATGCTTTTTAACCATATTCCCCTCCTTCTTATGCATCTCTTTTTTTAGAATGGCCTTCCTTTTTCTACTAAAAAAATAATCAGAAGGAGGAATCTCATCTATGGGGATAGAGGTGAGGTCATCAACAAATAGAGCTCTTATCTGTGGGAATCCAAAAGAGAACTGTAAGGGGGTTAAGGAAGCTATGGGACTTCCTAGCTTTGTATATCCTTTCCCTCCTATTGCCTTAGGCGTATTCACATCAACACCAGGTGACGAAGGTGGATTAAGCTTACTGGACTTGGGTGGTCTTCTGGACCTTTTCTCTACTTCGGTCTCTACCTTTTTTGTCTATAAGGTCTCTTTGTTTGGTGGGGGCCTTTCCGTATCCTGTGGAATTTTTTCGGGATTGCCCTTCTTCTGTGCTTCCTGTTTGAAGGTCTGAAAGCTAGCTTGCAGGTCAGGCGACAGTGTCTATACTCATTCCAACACCTCTTTATAAGTTTTAGTCCCTTTGAACATGTCATCCCAAGGGGACTCCTCATGTTCATATGCTTTCATATTGCATTGTATCAAGTGTTTTTTCACTAGTTGATAAGGGTCATGCCTTTTGTACTCAATATTTAACAATTTGACTTCTTCGAGTGCTTCTGCTTCCACCTTGGAATGGCCCAAATTTTGTAATGAAAATTTTCTAATGTGCACAAGGAAGATTGGCCAGGACTTCTTTTGAGCCGCCTTTAGCTGTATTTTGATACTGCCTTTCACTATTTGGTGTGCCACTTCCCTACACACCAGTCTATCCGGGAGGATTTTTGGAAGTGCATGAGGGGGGATTGAGCACCCATAAACCCTGATGTAGGAGAAGTTTTCTTCAATGAACCAATCTTCTATTGGCTCAAGGTTTTTTGAAACTATTTCAGAAATGCAAGGAGGGTCACAGCCAAAAAAAAAATTATGCATTGGTATTACCACGAAATGACAAATTTCATAAAACATTTTTTTTGCATTTTCTTCCCACAACTCATAGTGGTACTCGTGAATGGGTTCAAGGCAGTTTATGTTCCAACTCCATTTCATCAAGGGAAATGGAGTCATAAAACAAATTGCGTCCATCATGTATGCCGACATGTAAAAGGCCACTGGTTGACCACGAGATCTTGCAGCTTTGTAATCTAAAACCTCTTTGGCTATGTTATCGGATAAAATCTTGTCCCAATTGAAACTATATCCTTCTGATGCTTCCTCTAAAAGGGGCACCCATTCTGTGAGGAAATGACAGGGATTCTTTTTGTCGAAGAGTCTGCACAACATCATGGCTACATAAACCATGTACTCGTTCAAAGAAACTGTGGCATAAATTCCGTGGGTATCTGCCCTAAATTTTTATGGACATCTCCACCAGCGTTTGATTAAATCAGGGTAAGTTTGGTATGCCTCAATGCATTCCTTTCTCTAAAATTCAGCTATAAATTCAAAATTGTAAATGAATTTAGAATTGGGTGAGAGTTTGTGCATAACCTGGATATGTTCAGGTCCGAATGAGTCAATAATGGCCCCTTGGACATTTAAAATTCTTCTCATTGGAATATCAACCTTCTCTAAAGCCCAACTGATCATGTCGTTGTACACCATGAGCCATGGGCGTGCTGCAATCTTGTGAAGTTCTGATTCTGCTATGTCCCGAAGGTGATTCTTGAAATCGTTAAGGGAATTTTTTATCTCGTGGTCCAGATTTTCATAGATTTGTCTCCATGATTTTATCGAGACGATAGCATGTGGTGTGGTGTCAAATATGACATCTCCCTCTAGTATGGAAATATCAGTTGTATCTTCACTCTTCTTGGATCCCTTCTTTGGTGTCATGTCTTTCCTATTGGAATGAAAACCTGTCATAGAGGAGAGGTGTGTAAGCTCGGTTGGATGCGACTTACTCCTGATAGAAAGAGCGAGAATAAGGTTCAAAACACAGACCTTTAATTTTCCTTTAACTCATTTTATGGTGAAAGTACTAACGCCGCTGCCAAGAATTTAATACCTTTAATGCAGAGAATATTTCTGAGATACGCATTTGCGTCACAGAAATAACCAGCTATCTATTATTAATATGGTCGTATTTCGGCAATTCTAAAATCAAAATTCGAAAGATCTCGTTCAACGGAAGTAAAAAAAAAAGAAAATACCTAAGAAGTTTAATTACCATTAAATGTATTTTTAAAATGAAGTTAGTTCTTTTTAAACATTGGTATTGAGTCAGGACTTCGCGTTTCGGGGATCGTGCTTACATGAGGTATGTCACCACTAAACCTTGAATCCCGAAATCATGATGAGATTAGTTTTAGGCCTTAACTTTGGTATTGAGTCGGGACTTCGCATTTTGAGGTTTCAGGGATCTCGCTTACACGAGGTATGTCACCACTAAACCCTGAATCCTAAAATCGCAATGGGATTAGTTACTTAATTAATCAGGATCAAGAACTGACTTCAATTTCTTTCAGGAAATTGGGGATCGGGATTTCGTGATTCGAAATGTATTGAAAAAGTGTTGTTCTGAGTAAAGACAAATTCCGAAACGTTAAAAGATGGTTAATTAACTCCTTTAGGGTTTTAATTTATCGTAATTAAAAGTACTTTACAGAACGTGCATCTAGATTTTAAAAACACTTGAGCTTTCTGTCTTTTATTATTAAAAAATAAAATCATTTCGGGATTTCAATACCGAACTTTTTGGGACTGATAGCGAGGATTATACCTTATGAAAATTCGAATCTCGGAAGAGAAAAGTTTTAGTCTTAGAGATAAAAACTTTAAGACCTGGTTTCAACATAGGCTCCAATTGGGGACCTCGTCTCCTTGTGGGACAAGGAGAATGGGCGAACTTAGTGCCTTTTATTGGGTAAATGGGGTCAATTATTCCAGTCTATGAGACATAGTTGTGAAAACCCTACCAGGAGGATAAAGATTTCAACCTTAACTTCGGAAAACTTTCAAGATTAAAACTTTTGACAATCTCAAGATAGGCTCACATAGATTTCCCTTTCTAAAAACCGACCTCATACTTGTGCAAGATAATCAAAACAAGATTAGTCGCTTCTACTAGTTTTTATTTGATTGTATTTGCATCAAGAGACTCTTAGAGTGTAATCTGGAATCCCATAATCTTAGAGTGTAATATGGCTGAAAGGAGAAAATTACCAGAGCATCTTGCAATTCATGTATAACAGCCTTGTCTGGTATGTAGACATTGCTTCACTGCCAGCAGGCCTGTTCAGTACCCCGGTGAAGTTATCAGATTTTCCACATTGAATTTCCTTTCACCACTTCATTATTTTTAGCATTTAAATGTTGATATGAGGGCAATCATATAATGAATTTCCTTTCATCATCTCTTTAGATTAGATGGGGGCAATCGACAATGAATTTCCTTTCACCATCTCTTTATATACACCTTTGTTATGAAGTGGGGGCAATCAATAAGTATGTAACATAATCAAGGAAAATATACTGCGTAAATGTTTTTACAGCAAGGGTCTCTCAACTCATTTAAATAGCTCTGGATTAATCTTTGTTTGGCCCTCAAACACTTTAACCTTATGGAGAATCTCGGAGAAAACTTATATATATATATATATATATATATATGGACTTCCCTTGAGTGAAAATGATCATTCTATTTCTGCTAGAACGACTAAAAAGGTTAGGATTAGCCCAGACATACTTCCGGCTCAGCCAGAGTTTAGGAGAAACATAGAATTTTACCTATCCTCACTTTGAAAGTTAGTCTTAACGTTTCCGAAATTAAGATGAGACTTTTTCCTTTTTTTTTTTAGAGACTAAAGGGAAAAAGTCAGGGTTGGGTGAAGAGTAAGCTTGA